>PVIC010028040.1:0-23477 GCA_004025085.1 Thryonomys swinderianus
CCAGGCAAGCTGCTGCGAACTCAGCAATCCTACCTCAGCAATCCTCCCATCTCTGCCTCCTGAGTGCTGGGATTACAGGCGTGAGCCACCATGCCTGGCACTGTGGTATGCGGTGTTGATTGTTGGTGGGCATGAGTCTCCACGCCCAGCATTATATGTGGTTACCGGGGATCGAACTCAGGACCTTGCGCTTGCGAGGCAGGCGCTGGAACCACTGAGCTAACCCTCCGGCCCATTTTTTTTTTTTATTTTGAGATAAGGTCTCATTGACTTCCCCAGGCTGTCCTCAAAATTGCGATGGTCCTTCCTCAAGCTCCCAAGCAGCTGGGATGATAGGCATATGCCACAATGCCCATCACCCAATCTTTTTTATTTTAATCCTTTTAAAGGAAAACATTTCTAAGATGGTTCACATCCATTCTTGTATTGTTTAAACAGCAGTGTCTAGATCGATCCTGATCTTTCCTTTCTGTGAAGACTCCATACTGTCTCAATGAACATTACTTATTAAATTGCACATGGACAGAGGTTGTAAGCCTACAGTTTAGGGTTTCCATCTTTATCATACAGGCCAAGAAGTTATCTAGCTCTTCTTTCCCTTGTGTATCTGTCTTAATATTCAAAACTCTCTTCTCTCTTTCCCACTTGTTTCTTATCTGGGGAATGCTAAGAATCATAGAATCAAACACTTGGTAAACCTGAGGCTTTCAGTTTAGAAGTAATTGAATAAAAACCAAAAGTGAAATCACAGAAATCATTGATCAGTGGCTCAAATTTTTACTCCCAGTTCTATAAACATTCCATCCACTCATCTTCAAACCACACCCAAAGACCAAAACCCTGAACCTAGCTCTCAGCACCCTTCAGAATTTGGGTCCAGCCTTCATTCTAACCTGATTTTCCATTTCAGTCTTTCACAGTCTCTACTTCAGCCTGACTGAGTTTCCTGTATAGCCACAAATCTAAATCATACCTTTCCTAAAATGCCCAACCCAAGAGCTATCTCCTCCCTGCTAGTCCCCTGACTCCTTCCTATCTGAATGACTCTCTCTTCCTTGAGCACCCCCATCAAGATACTTTCTTCATAGGACTGAACAACTTTCTACATTGTAGCCTGTTTGTGTCCGTGTTGTCCTCTGCAAGTCCTATCTGATTCACTCACACATTCACTTAGCAAACATTTATAGAGACAGAGACCTGACTAATGGTAAACAACTAATCACTGATGATACAACAGGAAGCTGTAAGACAAAACTCTTTATCATCAAGCATATGCTCAAGTGAAGGGGATTGTTTTAATCATGCTACAACATGCTACAACAAAATACCATAGACCGAATGGCTTAACAAGCAGGAATTTATTTTCTCACAGTTCTAGAGGCTGCGAAGCCCAAGAGCAAATTCCTGGTTCACTGGTGAGAGCACACTTTCTGGATTGTGGATGGGCACATTTTTACTATGGCCTCACATGGGAGAGAGAAAGAAAGAGGAGTTAGATATATCTGATATCTCTTCTTATAAGGGCTGTAATCCAGTCATGACAGTCTCATTTTCATGGCCAAATTTCACCATAACTACCTCTCAAAGGTCCCATCTTCAAGTACTGCTGCACTGGGGGAGGACTAGACTTCACCATGTGGACTGGATGGGGTACACATTTCAGTGCATACATTAATAGGCTGATCAGTGAATAAATGATATAGTATATGGCAAGGTACTAGGTGTTGAGGAAAAGGATTAAGGGGAAGCAGATATGAAATATTGGTGAGTGATATTAAATTTTAAATAAAATGAAACTTGAGCACCTGAGAAAACTTCATTTGAGTAAAGATTCCTAAAAGGTGAGGGAATAAGCTATGTATTTCCTTGGGAAAGAAATGCTGGGTGTGGTGGTTTATGCCTGTAATCCCAGCACTCGGGAGGCAGAGGCAGGAGGATTGCTGAGTTCCAGGCTTGCCTGGGTGACATAGTGAGCTCAGCGCCAGCCTGAACTACAAAGCGATACCCTGTATCCAAAAAGAAACAAACAAACAAACAAACAAACAAACAAACAAAGCAAGAAAGAGAAAGAAAGAAAGGAAGGAAGGAAGAAAAAGAAAAACAAGAGAGAGAGAAAGGGGAGAGAAAGAGAAAGGAAGAAAGAAAAGGGAGAAAGAAAAAGAAAGAAAGAAAGAAAGAAAGAAAGAAAGAAAGAAAGAAAGAAAGAAAGAAAGAAAGAAAGAAAGAAAGAAAGAAAGAGAAAAGAAAGAAAGAGTGAGGGAAGGAAGAAGGAAGGAAGGAAGGAAGGAAGGAAGGAAGGAAGGAAGGAAGGAAGGAAGGAAGGAAGGGAAGGAGGGGAGGAAGGAAGGAAGGCCGAGGGGAATGCAAATGCAAAGGCCCTGAGGTAAGAGTTCACCCAATGTATTCAGGGAGCAGTAAAGATATAGTATGCCTGGAGTACAGGGAGAAGGGTTAGAGTAGCAATATATGCACCGAATAGGTACTAGGGACCCAGATCTTACAGGACCATATAGGCCACTGTAAGAATTCTGGGGTCTATTATGAGTGAGAAGTGGAACTATGGCAGGGTTTTGAGCAAAGAGAAAACATAATATTTTACTAAAATATACTGATAAACTCAAATTCATTTTTAAAAATAAAAGAACATAACATAATTCACATTGGTAAAGGTCACTCTCAGAACTAAGTGGAAAGATTTTAAAGGGGAAGGGAAGAAATGGGAAGGACAAGTTGAAGGCTATTTAGGAGTCCTGGCAATTAAAATAAAGGTGACTTTAGACCATGGTGGTAACATTGAAAGTAATGAGACACTGTAAGATTCTAGATGTACTTTGAAGGTATGAATAAATTCAATATAGTATCTAAGAGAAATTATGGGATAAAGAATGAAATTTCTTGGCCTGAACAACTGGAATGCTAAGTGGGGGAAGCACTACAGAAGGGGCAGAGTTTTCAAGGAGAAGCAGATCTGGTCATGTTGGATTTGAGATGCCAAATCTCTCTTTCCTGTGCCAACATCTACAAGGCAATTGAGTAAAGGAATCTAAATGTTACAAAAGAGCTGCACTCGAAATATATGATCAGAAATCACCAGTTTTTTGTTTGTTTGTTTGTTTGTTTGTTTATTTGTTTGTTTGTTTTTGAGACAGGGTCTCGCTTTGTAGTTCAGGCTGGCTCTGAGCTCACTATGTAGCCCAGGCAAGCCTCGAACTCAGCAATCCTCCTGCCTCTGCCTCCCGAGGGCTGGGATTACAGACGTGAGCCACCACGCCCGGCCGAAATCACCAGTTTTAAAGGGACATTTAAAGTCATAGGAATTAATGAGGTCGCTAATGGCATAATCAAGGTCAAAGGAGTAAGCCCAGAAAAAACTCTTAAGAATAAAAGACCATGAATATATAAAAAAGGGGAAACAAAGCTTACGTATTTAGGGGGTGCAGGTTTGTGGGGTGGGTAGGGGAATGGGGAAAAAATGAGAATTAAATTGTGTCATATACTGGTACAAATTCCCAATATTGAGTGTGATCTTGATGTGTATGTACCAATAAAGATTAAAAGAGAAATGAAAAAGAAAAGCCAGGGGTGCCATTGAAAAGAAGTTGCCATCTGAAAACCAAGAGAGCATAGCATACTAGAAGCCAAGTGAAGAAAGTGTTTGAATGAGGAAGGAGTGAATGTTTGAAATATTGCTAGAAGAGCAATTAGGGTGAGAACTGAGAAATGACAGCCACGTGGAGTCCATGTGCGAACTTGGAGTTTCAGAAGCATGGCAGGGCACACGCCTGGTCAGTGGCTTTAGGATAAGATCAAAAGAGAAGAGGGAGCTGGAAACCGCACACACATATCCTCTTTGTAAGGGTTTTGTCGTACAGAGGAGCAGAGCAGTGGGACTGAAGCTGAGAGGGAAGTGGAGTCAGGAGAGGGTTTTTCAGTGTGGAAAGTGACAGAACAATAGCATGCCGTTAAAAATAATTGAGAATATAAGGGGTCTGCCAACAAACTGGAAAGGAGTGAGCTAGAGGGCAGGAAGGAAGAAATGAAAGAAGAAAGAAAGGACAAATGAAAAAGGGGACCAAGGCCCAAAGAAAATTAAACTTTTAAAGTGGTTACTCAAAAGCTAATGCTGCCCGGTCGAGCCCCTTTTCTTGACTAAGAGGGGAGGGTGGTGCCCCTGAGCTGGCTTAGACAATGAGCTTTTAGAGAATGTTTACTAGCACTGGCAGAACATGAAATGTAGCACAAGTGTGCAAATCCTGACTCTAATGTTGGAAAGGTTACTCAGCTTTCCTGTACAGTCTCAGTTTCTTCACCTGTAGAATGGAAATGATAACATTATCTTCCTCAGAGTGTTCTTATGAGGCTTGCATAAGTTATGTAGACTGCTTCGGGTATGATGTAAATAGGACCTGTCATGACTACTATCTTAGGGACTCAGAAGCCAAGAATCTCTGGTCCTCAGAAATGAGATTGAAGTTGCAGAATGAGCCAAGCCTCTCTATACCTGTCGCCACCCTGTCTATGTCATGACTTCATTCTTTCCTCACACTACGGTCATCAATAACTCCAAAGCTTCACACTTTGACAAAACCAACTACTCAGGAAGAACTGAAATATTCTGTTAGTCAACTTGTCATTATAGTGACAAAATATCTGATGTAAATCAACTGAAAGGAATTTGAAAGGTTTACTTTGGCTCACAGTATCAGATGATTTAGTTCATAGTTGGCCGTGGGCCTGAGATGAGCCAGAAATGTGGCAGCAGAGCACAGTAGAGCAGAGCTGCTCACCTCATGGTGACCAGGAAGCAGAAAAGAGAGGAAGGAGCCAAAGACAAGAGAGCCTTCCCCGAGGTTATGCCCATGACCTACTCCCCTTGAACTGGACCCCACCTCTTACATTTCTATTATCTTCCAATAATGTCATCAAATTATGACCTCATCAGTGGATTAATACACTGAAGTTAAAGCCTTTGCAGTGCAATCACCTTCCAAAAATCCCATACCTGAATGCATGACTTTGGGAGGATATTTTAGACCTAAATCCTAACACTCTGATCTCAAATAGAGAATCTCTGAAGAAAGAGCTCATTACCAATTTGATTCAAATGCCCAGATCAAGGGGCTTGATCAGAGGTTAGTTTGATGTAAGACATTAACATTTCCAGGGAACCATAGAAGTCGATTGGGATAGGGAACAGTATCTCAGGAAAGTAGCTAGGCAAGAGCAGTGGAGGACAGAACAGGATTGAAAAGGGTAATGCCAGTCAACTGAAACAATAATTGCCACTCCCTCCTTTTCCTTTGTGCCTCCCAGTGCCACCACCAAAAAGAGGTGAGTGCAGGGTAAGTATGAGGATTTCCCACTGAGATTCTGCTAATAAACAGAGGTTTCTCTCTGGTCTAAAATGTCGATAAGACAACAGAAGGAATTATAGGGACCTCCAAACGGCCTACATAGTGGTGTACTAGGTTTTTCTGGTCCTCAACCTTGGGAAGTCACAAAGTAGATACTGGATTCCCACCCCTGCTTCCACCCAAAGCATTTCAGCAAGACCGTCTACCTGAGCACTGGTGATTGTCTCTAGGGTGACTGAATGTGAAGGCTCATGGCCGTTTTACTTTCTTTTCTTCATCTTCCCACCTTAAGCAGTCTCTGCTCTTTGTGGAGGCCCCAAAACTCCATAACCAGTTTTTCCATGTTCTGAAAGTTTGTGTTTCCCCCAAATTCATATGTTGAAAACCTTACCCCCAAGGGGATGAAAAGTGATTATACAATGAGAGCAAAGTCCTGATAAAAGAGGCCCTGAGAGATGCAAGCCCCTTCACCATGTGAGGGAGCAACTAGAATATGCTATCTTGGATGAACAGTCTTAGAGAGCTGCCTCACCCACCTCTTCTTACTCTGAGGATGCAGCCAGAGATCACCCTCTATGAATCAGAAATTGGGCTCTCAGGCTGGAGATTTAGCTCACTGGTTCCAGCACCTGCCTCACAAGCGCAAGGTCCTGAGTTCCATCCCAATAACCACATACAATGCTGGGTGTGGTGACTCACGCCCACCAGCCATCAATACCACAAACCACAGCGCCGGGCGTGGTGGCTCACGCCTGTAATCCCAGCACTCGGGAGGCAGAGACAGGAGGATTGCTGAGTTCCAGGCTTGCCTGGGCTGCATAGTGAGCTCAGGGCCAGCCTGAACTACAAAGCCAGACCCTGTCTCAAAAGAAAGACATTGGGCTCTCACCAAACGCCAAATCTCTGAGCACCGTGGACACATCCCCACTTCTAGAATAATAATAATAGTCTTAGTTCATAAGCCACCCAGTCTATGGTATTTTGTTATAGCATCACTGATGGACTAAGATACATGTGAATATGCAGGATAATTAGAATGTCAAAATGCACCACAGAGAAAAAAACAGCTGAAAGTCAGACAGCCAAGCATAAGGCTATTAAATTTTGCCAGGCAGAGGATGATCAAAGGTTGGGCCAGAGTGATAAAAATAGTTCTACAGAGGAAGAGATAAATTTGAGAAACAGCCTACCAAAAAAATAAACAAAGTCTCAGAAGTACAACTCAGCTTGCCTAAAATGTGTCATTATTCTCAAGTAAATAGAAGTGAAAATATAATAAAATCTACTAAAAACTGCAGGCCTAGCCTTCAACATTTGCTATTTTCTCCCATAACTTCTTCCCCTGGTTATGAAAAATATTGAAGAGGATGGAAGGAATGAAGGAATCTAGTTTATACACCATACACTAAAAGCCTAAGTATGAAGTGAATTAGGATTATCCAGAGAACACAAGACTAGATGGCTAGATGTAGATATACTTGTAGATAGAGACACAAAAACAGAATTGGTTGACATGATCACAGAGGCTGAGAAGCCCCACAACATCAGCAGTTGATATTGTGGAGACCAAGGAGAGCCAGTAATGTAGTTTCACCCCAAGTCTGAGGGCCTTAATGCCAAGAGACCTGATGGTATAAGTTCTAGTCTGAAGGTAGAAGACCAGTGTCCCAGCTCTCAGCTAAGAAGAGAGAGAGCCAGTTCTCCCTTCCTCCACCTTTTGTTTCACACAGGTGCTCAATGGGTTGGATGATGTGCACTCACATCGATGAAGGTAATGTATTTTACTCAGTTTCCCGCCTTAAATGCTAAGTTCATCCAGAAACACTGCCACAGACACATCCAGAAATAATTTTCATCCAAACATGTGGGCATCGCATGATCCTATCGAGTTGAAACATTAACTCTCCCAGCACAGAGTCACTCTGCACCTTCTAGACCACAGAGATGCTGGTGGCTTATATTTCAAATTATTTCAGTATGGCAGAGTTTATATATTTGTTGCATTGATTATCTGTTAACTAACAATAGATAATATTTTTGTAATTCTGTTATCCAAACCAGACGAATACTGGGAAAAACTGTCTCTAGCCTGTATGGGTGAGTGGTCCTAACTAACTTTCTTCTCTGTATTGTCTCATTGAGGCCTGCATCCGAGACACTAAGATCTTCATTCATTTACTCATTCAACAAACTGAGCACCTATTATGTACATGTCATGGTTCTTGCCACTGGAAATGAAACAGTGAACAAAATAAAAGTCATTTTATACTTCTATAATATATATAGAGCGAATACATATATTTTAAATAAATTTAGTATTATAATGAAGGTCTACAATGGAACACAGAATAAGTCCTTGACTTATGAATGAATTCCATTCTGGGAAAATGTTCGTAAGTTGGATTTGCTCATAATCCAACAAAGTGAATCTTCTAAAGTATACCTGTGGAACTTCACAACTTGAATGTTCATAAGTTGGGGACTTACTGAACACATGTGTATGTATGCATCTATATGTGTAGGCATATATCTGCATGTGTCTCAGTTACTTTTCTCATTGAGACAAAATACTTGAAACCCCAAATTAAAGGGTTTATTAAAGATTTATTTGGCTCATAGTTTGTAGAGGTTAGAATCCATAATTTTCTGGCTCAAACGCAGGGTGACATGACAGAGGGGTGCTCCACAGAAATAATTCGTAGCTGGCAGAAGTCAGCAAAAGCAAGCAACCAGCAACAAGTGACAGTAGAAGCGTCTTTCTGCCCCTTTTATATTCTGTCATGGCAGGTGTCAAACTAATCAGTAGACTAATTTTGTAACTTCAAACCCTTAATCCCAGCATTACACTCTAGATCTAGCCACCTCTGAAAAAGGCCCATATATGACTACGTGAGGCTTTGCGGAGACATCTAAACACAAGATATAATAGTATACCTTAGTCAATTCCTGAACTATTACAAAACCTGAAACTGGTAATACATGAAGGACAAAAGTTTATTTTTCATAATATTGGACAGTAAAAGTCAAGGATTAAATGCCAGTTCCTTATCTAGTAAGAGCTTAGTCTCTGTTTCCAAGATGATACATGTATGAGAATTAACTTGTGTCGTATACTGGTACAAATTCCCCAATGTTGTGTGTGATTGTGAGCTGTATATAAAATGTACCAATAAAGAATTCAATTTTAAAAAAGATGATACATGTTCCTGCATCCTCCAGAGGACTCAACTACTGTGTCCTTACATAGAGGAAAGTGGAAAAAGCAAAAGGCCTACCTGAGTTTTTTCAATCCTTCTGTAAGGCCACTAATTCATTCATGATGGTGGAGCCTTCAAGACTTAATTAGCTCCTAAAGACCTCTTCCTTTAATATGATCACACTGGGCCTTAGGTTCCAACATATGAGTGTGGTAGGGGTACCTGCATTATAGCAGTGTCTGCGTGCATTCATGTTTGTGTGTGTGTGTGATGTTAGATTGCTAAGTGTTAAATGCTATGTAAAAACAAAAGAAACGAATGGACCTAAAGAAAAGAGAATGAGTCACAGTGATAGGAAAGTATTCCTGAAGAAGAAAAAGTAAATCCAAAAGTTCTAAAACAGGATTGTGCCAGATGAGTGTGAAGAACATAAAGAAGGCCAGAGTCAATAAAAAGAGTGCATGAGGGGACACAAGTGGTCGGGTCAGAGAATGAACTGCACGGAGGGAGCAAATCATCTTGGGCCAAACACAAGCTGAAGAACTCTGGCTCATATGCAAAGTGAAATGAGGAATTCTGGGGAGTTCTGAACAGAGAAGCAATGTGATCTGTCCTGCCCATTAAAAGAATCACGCTGAAAGCTGCATTGAGAATATACATACTATTGGGTAATGCAGGAAAACAGGTGAAGAAGTTGTCTTAGTTACTTTCTTATTACTGAAACATGATACCTAACACCCACAATGTAAAGGAGAGAACTTTATTTTGGCTCACAGTTTCATAGAAATAGCAGAGAGGCAGGGCCTGAAATAGGAAAGCTGCTCACATTATGATAGTCAAGAAGCAGAGAAAGAAAAGGGAGGAGATGGGGAGGGAGTTGTACCTGCCGGCTCACAGCTCCAGCGACCTGTCTCTGCCCACGGGACCCCACCTCCCAATGCACGCTCCGTTTCTAAGCTCCCCGGTGGACGCACACACACTAACGGGTATGGTGCTCCATGATCCAATCACCTTCCAAAAGCCCCACCCCTGAACACATGAAGCTTCGGAGAGCCCCTCCGGATCGAAAATATACCAGACTATTGCAGTAATCTAAGAAAGAAAAGATTGGAGGTTTAAGGCAATAGCAGTGGAAACCAAAATTATCAAATCCAGAAAATATCAATGAGATTTCCTGGTGAGACTGTGAGGTGTCAAAGAAAGAGAAGAATCGGGGATGATTTCAAGGTTTTCAGGCTGAACAACTGCAAGCATGAAGTGCGGAGCCTGCAACTAGGATGGAGAAGATGATAGGATGAATAGGCCTGGTAGTGAATTCAGTTTCTTACATACTACATGTGAGGTCTGTATTACAAATCAAAATAAAAATGTGAAGTGGGCAGCTAGATAGTATAGAGTCTAGACTTCAGTCTAGCCCATGCTACAAATACAAGTTTGAGAGTTGTTAGCATATAAGTGATTACTATGGTTTGAACGTGCCTTCCAAAATTTGTGTTGAAATTTAATTGCCATGGTAACATTATTAAGAGGTGGGGCCTTAGAGAGGTGACTGGTCAATAGAGCTCCAGTCTCAAGTGTGGACTGACACCATCCAGGTATGGGTAGGTTATTATGTGAGGTCAGCTCCTCTCTCTCATGAGTACATGTGTTCTCACACCACAAACTGCCAGTACCACACTCTTGAACTTCCCAGGCCTCCAGAATCATAAATGAAATATAGTTCTTTTGTTTATAATTTTCTCACTCTATGGTATTTTGTGGTAATATCAGAAAGTAGACTAAGAAAATAGTTAAAGACAAAATCCTGGATTAAGTCCCAAAAGGACTGGGAGTAGTTAGAGAAAAAAAAGACTTTTAAAAATTAAACTTCCAATATTAACAAATTGAAGAGAAGAGTTGGAAACTGACACGAGGCTTCAAAGGAGCAAAGAGAAATGTAGGAAGAAAGTCATTCTTAAGGGTTGTTTTGCCACAGTTCTTTAGTAGCTGAACCCAAAGTGCTCAGTTACCTGCAAAAATGAATGAATAAATAAAGGAACTAAAATATTCACTATTCTTGAGCTGCTTTTATGCATATGCCAGCATATTAAGTATCTGCATCTACTCTAGAGAAGGACATGAGCTCATCAGGTATTTTTCCAAATTTAATACACAACCCTTTATTTAAGGCATCCCCTTTGTGGTGCACCCCTCCCCAAGTTCTTGGAATAAAGCCATTGGCCCTTATTTGATCCATATCTACATTCCCCTTCACCAGCTTATGTCCCCAAGCGTGGCTTTGGAAAATTCGCTCTATCTGAAATACTTAGGGAGCTTTTTAATGGGCTTGAATTTTAGCTATTAAAACTGATGGAACTCACAGATATATAAAAAAAGAAATCGACTGTGACAGCCCTGACAGGAGACAGGAACATTATTAGCTTCTATTAGCAATGAGTATGTGTGTGGTGTGTGTGTGTGAGAGAGAGAGGAGAGAGAGAGAGAGAGAGAGAGAGAGAGAGAGAGAGAGAGAGAGAGAGAGAGATGAACTCTCTAAGCAGTAAAATGGGGGAGGGTAGTCAAGAAACAATCACAAAGACAGACTGAGACGAAGAGAGAATTTTCTTTTCTTCACTCATTGCATTTCCACTTTTCTTACTGCTAAGACACATTAGTTATACAAATACCTCCGGACAAGAACTCAGAGAAAAACAGCAAAAAGATCTTCAAGCATTATTTGCTTCTGTAGATAGCCAGAGATAAAAATATTAGCTCTAATAGTACTCATGTGATGGTTCAATCATTATGGCTGCAGTCTGTAGAAAATTCTAATTTTGAAATTCCACCTCTGAGGCTTATTACTGAGAGAAAAGAAAGAGGGAGGAAAAAAATCTAATGCCAGTGTTACAAATTCCTCGATTTTTTGCTCACATTAAAAAAAACATCAAAATAGCATATTTGATCTTGATGACAAAAAATCAAATTTGAAGGGACCCATCAAGTCCAAGCAGCCCAATCCTCTCCTTTAACAGATGAGGAAACTGAGGCACAGAAAGAAAGTGACCCTAATGGTCAGATAGTCAGAGCTGCAGAACTCCACTATTGTCAGGCTCCCGCTCCCAGCTCAGAGCTGTCTTTTTCAGTACATTTAAGAATGTACTAATGGAAAACAAATTAAAGCAGAAGATTACGAAAGGGTTAGAAAATCTGAAATTGCTCATAAAGAATTGTTATTTTCTCAACTGATTTTCTGCAGCACCAGAATTTCTAGCTGAAGTAATCCACTGAGCAAAACAACGTGGATGACAGTCAAATACTAATCACCACTTTCACTTGAAAGCATTATATTTACAGCTGTTTTTTCTTCCCAGGGTGAGACTCCACATATGTAAAAACGGAATGTAATACCATTGAAAATTTGTTATGATTGCCAAAAACCATAGGTGACTCGCGGGCCCCTAGGCACGCCTGCTAAACCATAAAACAGCTAAAATTCCTCCCCACCAAGAACGGAGGCTGGAGGTCAGCTTCCTGGTGAGACAGAAGGAATGGAGTAAGTCCCTGAGACATTGGACTGGAGTTGTGCATGAACCAGGACAGAGGAGGACAGGCCCAAGGAGATGGATGGGGGGGGGGGCTAAGCGCCACTCTGCAGAGCTACTCAGAGCGGGGGTGGTAGCTATGCGGAGGGTGTTGGCCTTAAGATTTCGAATGGAAGCAGTGTGAGTGGTGAGCCTCAGGAAGGGGATGGAAGGGACAGAGAAGACGTTCATGTCCTCCGTACTTTGCTCCTCCCTAGCTTGCGGTGGGCACTCTCAGAAGGAGGATTTTAAGCATTGTTTTCCTAATTAAGTCTCTCCCTGCCTTTTGTCAAAGTTAAAACACAGCATGACTGGGGATTTAGCTCAGTGATTCTGGCATCTGCCTTGAAAGCGCAAGGTCTTGAGTTTGAACACTGGTATCAGTACCATATACCAGTGTCTCACGCCTGTAATCCCAGCACTGGGGAGGCAGAGGCAGGAAAACTGCTGTGAGTTTGAGGTCAGCCTGGGCTACATAGTGAGCTCAGGGCCAGCCTGAACTGCAAAGTGAGACCATGTCTCAAAAAAAAAAAAAAAATGGTAAAACACAGCAGTCACCATAGCTTCTTGGAAGAAAGTGTGGTCTTCATCTTTGGCGGAACTGCCAAGCATTCAATGAGGAGCCAGTTGTTTACCTTTCTGTCCTGCTGTCCGAGAGAATACTCCCCCAGAGGCCATCTGTCTCTCATTCCAAGTTCACCTGTGGCCTGGAGCAGAGAATGTGAGCTTCCTGTCCAGCTCTCAACCTGTGGGGAGTCAGGACTCTGGCACAGAACCGCCACAGTGCTCCTTCCATAGCAGCCTGTCCTCCCTCAAGGAGAACAAAGGAATCAACACCGACAGCTGAAATGCAAAAGCAAAAGTATCTCTTTTTACTTCAAACTGACATTCACTCTAACCGGTGAAGTAAACGTGCGCGCACACACACACACGCACGCACACGCTAAAATAACCAAAAAAGATTTGTGTGCTCAGCACTGCAGGGGAAAGAATATGAGACGTGGTCCTTACACTCACGCTGCCACTAGTGCACTTGGGGAGGCAAGATACACACATTCAGTAACAGCAGACAATGTAAGGAAATGTGGGCCCGACTGCTGGGTGTGATGAAGAGCCACAGTGAATGGTGATGAGGCTAGAGTCCTGACTGAAGGCTTCATACAGGTGCCAACTGGGGACAAAAAAGAGTGCATGAACCAAAGCACAGGAACAGGGATGAGTGCTGGGTGTCCAGGGAAAAGCACAGACACTAGCCTATTGGGAAGAGAATTAGAACAGGTGGGATTTAAGGCCCACACAGAAGAGCCCGGAACTGATGGGGCACAGCACACAGGACACTGTGACGTCTGAGTGTGGGACCAATTTAGGGAAAGCAGCATCGCGAAAGAATTGATCCGGCAGCATGGATTTGGGAGAGGATCTGGAAACTGGTTTAGGCACACCTACAGCAAAAGCCAATGAAGGCTTAGCTTGCAGGATTGGAAAAAGGGCTGGAGTTAGCAGTAGGGCGTGCACAAGCTAAAAGAAGGGAGACTGGTTAAACAATTTGGATTTAAACTAATTTTGTCACTAGCTACCTTGTAACCGTAACGATGCTGTATGTCGTTGCTCTTGGGCAAACAGGAATGAGAAAATCTGCAGGTGGGGGGAGTTGTAATGCTTCACACACTCAGGTAGCTTCCTCTGCACCTTCACCTGTTGTTCTGAGTAAAAATTTTAGAAGGGAAGCAGAGAGATGGTCTTACCAATCTATGCACATACTTCGGGAATTACACTGATGCCATTTTATTATTTACTACTTCACCTAATAGGAAGTTGTGTTGCGTAGGGGAAAGTGTCAACCTGATTGGCTTTGGGGTTCACTGAGGAGGTTGGTGGAGCACACTTCTAGTTGTGTCTGGGTAGGCGCTGAAGGTGTGGCTTTAGGGTCAGCTTCCCACTGGCTGTGAACTAAGCGGCTTTGCTCTGCCACACCCTCTCCTCCTCTCAGCTGTGTAGGCTGTTACATTTTAGTGAGAGGAAACCTGATTTATTCAGAAGCCCAGAAGTGTGTGATATAATTAAAGATCTACGTAGAAAAATTTTGGCTATCCATATGACTGCAACCCCAGCCTTTAATCCCCCATCATACCGCAAAACTAACTCTAAGTTGTATTCATGGACTAGGCATGGTGGCACGGGCTACTTACAAGGCTGAGACAGGAGGATCACAAGTTCAAGGCCAGCCTGGGCAACTTAGTGAGACATTGTCTTAAAATTAAAAAAGAAAAAATTAAAGGAGTGAGGATGTAGCTTAATGTTCCCTGGGTTTAATCAATACCACACCAAAAAAAAAAATTACATTCACAATCCAAATACCAGACCTGGATTTCTATCAAAAATACACAAGGAACTCTTGCAATTCAATGAGAAATGAAAAACCATCGAATATTTTAGATGAACAACAGTTTTGAACACATATTTAATAAAATAACATAGCAATCACTATCATGTGAAAAATGCTCAGTATCATGAGTTACTGGCAAAATGCAAATTAAAACACAATGATATATATATATATATATATATATATATATACTCAAAAAGCTAAAATTTTGAAAAACTGGTAATACCAAGTATTTGTGAGCATGTAGACCAACTGCAAATTTCATACATTGCGGTGAAAATATAACATGGTATAAGCACATTGGGAAAAGCTTAGTGGCATCTGGTAAAGTTAAACTTTACCAGTTAAACTTTACCAGTTAAACTTAGCACATGTACCAGAAATTTTACTCTGAGCTGTTTATCCAAGAAATGGAAACCTACGTTCATAAAAAGACTTGCATATGAACGTTCACAGTAGCTTTACAATGAAATTACCTAAATATCCAACAGCAGATGGATAAGCGCATTGGGTTGTGTCCATGAGTCAAACACCAAAGGACATACGCACACATGTGAGTCTCTGAACCTTTGTGCTGAAAAAGGAAGTCAGGCCCAAAAGCGAATCCGGTGTATGATTCCATTTATATCAATCTCTATAAAAATTAAAACCAATATATAGTCATTAAAAGAGATCCATGATTGCCTCAGGGCTCTGTTATTGGGCTTGACCATAAAGGAACATAAAGACATTGTTAGATTGAGGAAATAATCTACATCTTGATTGTAGTTCAGAATCATCAGTGTATGTTTGTCAACATTTATCAAGCTATATAATTCAAAATGGTACATTTTGTTGTGCATAAATAATTCTTCAGTAGATTTGTTTTTAAAATCTGTGTTGTTAATCATGCTTCTCATAATAGATATGGTGTATTGTAATGATTAACAAATGAAAATCCAAGATTTTGTTTTCTTTTTATTAAAATTTGTAAAATATGAATTCAAACATGCACGCCACAGGAAAAAAAAACTATAGCAGACACTTTTGTGCCTGCTATTAAGATAAAACAGATGTAAACACTTGCCTTATGGAACTCTTAAAAAAAATTACAAAAGAGATAAAACATCACTAGTGCAGGTAAAACCCCACTTCCATCTTATCTCCCTCCCCAGAGAAAACCATTTCCCTAAAGTTGATGTTTATTAATCAGTTACTTGTTTTTGTACATTTGCTACAAAAATGTACATCCATAAATAATGCTTGGCATTGTTTTGTATATTTTGAATGTATATAAACGAAATCTACTGCATGTATCTTCTTGAAATTGCTGTTATCACTTCACATTACTTTCTTAGATTACATATATTAATACAGACAGATCTAGTTCATTCATTTTAACTGCCATGTGAGTAAACCACAGTTTGTTGGACCGCTCCATAACTGAGGTATAGCATGTTGTCCCAGTGTTTTCATTTTATATACTGTGCTGCAATAAACATCATCATATATATTTTTATTCATGTGTACAAAGATTTGGCTAGGGTAGATGTACAGATGTGGAGTTGCTATGCTGAAAGATATTATGACTGTTTATGCGGCCTAACGAACCATCTTCAACCCTAGTAGTTTAAAACAGAAGCTATTTCTTCTTTTGCTCATGAATCTGTAAATTGGTAGAAATGGTTCATATCTCCTCTACCCAGCATCACACCAGTAACACTACTCAAAGCGGAGCACCTACTTCCACAATAGATCACTCTTATTACTGGAAAATTGGGATTGAGTGTAAACCAGGAGCTCCCCTGGGACTGTCACCTAGCATCTCCCAGTTCCTCTTTATGTGTGGCACTCCTTGTGGTGACTTGAACTTTCTCCCAGGATGGCGGTGGATTCAGCAAAGGTCCAGGCAGGAGATCAGTGTTGATGTTTCTCATCTCCAGCCCTGTGCTGCAGAAGTTCTATTTCTGGCAGGCAATTCAGAGAGGACTGAAACTTCCTTCCTCATTCAACCCTGGTGAACGGGGCAAGGGCCCTGTCTGTACAGGAATCAGGCCCAGAAGACTAGCATTCACTTGTCACTACCCACCTGATTCATAGGATGAATATTCTTTTTTTAAAAATGTTTTAGTGTGATGTAAGTACATTTTATGTACACATCATGATCACACTCAACAGTGAGAATTTGTACCAGTATATGACATGACTTAACTCTCATTTTTCCCATTCCCCTGCCCTCCATACAACTCCTGCCCCCTATATATATATGCGTTTGTGTCCCCCTTTTTCTTACCATCACAATTTTTTTTCTCACCCCTTGTTACTTATTCCTACTCCCCCCCCCATTTCCCTTAGGATATTTTCTCTTTTACAGTGTCTATCATACATTCTAGAACTTATTTACATTTTCAGTTTCTCATACCAGAGACAAGATACGGTATTTAAAGGATGAATAGTCTACTGTAGAAGAGCAAGCTGACATGACCAGGGCCTGCTGTCAGGCCCAGGGCCCACTGGGAACACCCAAGTGTCACCCCGGAAGGAGCAGGCCACTGTCCCGACTCCCAGCTCCAGTGCAGTGGAGGAAAAGCTCTAGAGAGAGGGCCAGGCGATAAGGATGAGCTCCTCAGCTCTGACAGAGATGATGAACTTTCTTTAAACAAAAACATGTCAAATTTTTCATTACTAAGGGCATTGTCAAACCAACGGAGAGCTGGTGCTACAAACTTGTAATTCCAGTGGTTGGCAGACTGGGGCAGGAAAATCTTGAGGTCAAAGCCAGTCTGAGATACACAGAAAGGCCCTGTCTCAAAAAAAAAAAAAAAAAAAAAAACCAGTAGAGAATGTGGTAGCAAACAATTAAGAGATCCTGGGAACTTCATGAGACTAGTAGTAATAAACACAATGCCAATAAAGAATGATAAATTACAGACATTTAAGCTAAATGGATGGACCTTGAGTCCATACTTATAAGTGAAATAAATAGGACACAGACATCTCCAGAGTGAGAAACCAAAGGTGCAAATGAGGTCCAAAATGTATTTTAGATATTGTGAAATAGGAAGAAAATGCTCAAAGGGAAATGATACCTAGATGGAGGCAGGAGAAAGCAAAAAAGGGAAAGAAAAACTTTGGTGATAAAAAGGAAAAAATGGAAACAAAGGTTATGTGTATAGGGGGTGGGGGTTGAGGGGAGGGCAGAAGAATGAGAAAAATGAGAATCAAGATATATCACGTCCAGGTAGAAATTGCCAACAAGGAATGTGATCATAATGTATTTCTAAAGTGTACCAATAAATTCAATTTTACAAAGTAAGCACAGCCAGAAGCTTAGGCCAGACCAGTCAGAAGTTTAACAGAGAATCCAAAAAAGAGACAGCCAAGCAAACCCTCCATGGATTACAGACATTCCTCATTTAACAACCTGCTTGTTAAATGACTGTGTGCACGTACGATCAAGACTTATAACTGGCTGCTTGGACTACAACCATCTGTTTCTTAGATACACTCTTTACAACTTGTGTATAGAACCAGGGTATCTTTTGGGGAACAGTATACCTTTCTTACTGGTGCATTTTAAATATACACAATGATAACATTCGCCATAGAGAATTTGTTCCTATAAATGATATAACTTACTGCTTCTTTTTCCCTCCATTCCTCTCCCCTCCCTTCAAGCCCTCTTCCTCCCCTTCTTTATAAAAGCTTTGTTTCCATTTTTTCTTGTCCTTTCTTCTATTCTTTCCCTAGGTTCCTTGTTCCATTTCACAGATTTCCACAGTGGTTGCACCAGCCTACACTCGCACCAACAGTGGAGAAGGGTTCTTTTCTCCCTACAGCCTCGCCGGTATTTGTTATTGGTTAATTTCTTTCCAGAGTGAAATGGAATCTCAGCATTATTTTAATTTGCATCTCTTGAGTGATCAGTAATGTTGAACATTTTTTTCATATATTTGCCATTTCTACTTCTTCATCTGAGAAGTGTCTATTTCAGATGCCCATATTTGGATTGGGAGTTTAGACTTGGGGGTTGGCAATTTTTGAGTTTTTTAATATATTCTAGATATTAGCTCTTTTTCTGAGGAACAGCTGATAAAACTGTTTGCCCACTCTGTGGGTTGTCTCTTTGCTCTGTTGTGGTTTCTTTTGCTATGCAAAAGCTTTTTTAACAAGATGACAACCCAGTTTTTGATTCTTTGTGATACTTGTGCAATTGGGCTTTTGTTCATAAAATCTTTGCCTACACTTACGTCTTCAAGAGTTTTACTTAACCTACCTTCCAGCATGATCAGTGTTTTGGTTTAATATTTAGATCTTTGATCCATTTTTATTTTAGTTTAGTACATAGTGAAAGATATGAGTCTAGTTTTAATCTTCAGTATGTGGAAAGGTAATTGTTCCAGCAACATTTATTAAAGAGGCTTTCTTTCAGGGAAGGTATTGGGTTTCTTTGTCAAAAATAAGATGCCTGGGCCGGAGGGTTAGCTCAGTGGTTCCGGCGCCTGCCTCGCAAGCGCAAGGTCCTGAGTTCGATCCCCGGAAACCACATATAACGCTGGGCGTGGAGACTCACGCCCACCAGCAATCAACGCCGCATACCACAGTGCCGGACATGGTGGCTCACGCCTGTCATCCCAGCACTCGGGAGGCAGAGACAAGAGGATTGCTGAGTTCGCGGCGGCTTGCCTGGGCTACATAGTGAGCTCAGGGCCAGCCTGAACTACAAAGCGAGACCCTGTCTCAAAAAAAAAAAAAAATGCCTGACCAATGTTGTGTGTGATTGTGAGTTGTATATAAAATGTACCAATAAAGAATTCAATTTTTTAAAAAATAAGATGCCTGAGTGTATTTGGAGTTATTTCTCCATCTGTTCCATTGATCTTTGAGTCTTGTTTTGTTTTGTTTTGTTGCCAGTATCATGCTATTTTTATCACAGTAGCTTTGTAGCATTATTTCAGATAAGGGATTATGATGGCCCCTACTTTGCCTTTGTTGACCAGAGTTGCCTTTGTTATTCTAGGTCTCTTATGGTTCCAAATAAATTGGAGGATTGTTTTCTCTAATTCCGTGAGATATGCTGTTGGTATTTTGATCAGGATTGCATTAAATCTGTACAACAATTTTGAAAGTAGGCCATTTTCACTATATTTGTTCTTCCTACCCAAGAACAAGAGCTATCCTTCTATATTGTGATATCCTCTTTGATCTCCCATTTCTAAGTACTGAAATTTTGAATGTAGCAGCCACTTACTTCCTTCAATAGATTGATTCCAGGGTATTTCACTTTTTGGATGATATTGTGAAAGGTGTAGTTTTCCTAATTTCTTGCTCAGTGAGTTTGTCTATGTACAGGAATCCTATTGGTTTTTGAGTGTTGACTTTGTGTCTAGCTACACTACCAAATTTTGTTATTAAATCTAGAAGTGTTTTGGTACCGTTTTGGGGGGATTCTATGTAGAATATCATGTCATCTATAAATAATGATAATTTAACTCCTTTCTTTCCTATCCTTATTCCCTTTATTTCTTTCTCTTGGGTAACTGCTCTGGCTAAAGTTTCCATAACTATACTCAACAAGAGTGGTGACAAAGGGCATCCTTGTTTACTTGCTGATTTTAGAGTAAAAGCTTTTTTTTTACATTTAGTATGATGTTGGTGATTGGTTTGTCATAGATGGCTTTTATCACTTTGAAATACAGACCATCTATTTCAATTTTCTGTAGGATTTTCATTAAGAATGTGTTTTAGACTTTGTCAAATGTTTTTTCTACATTTACTGAGATGGTTATATGTTTTTTGTCCTTGGCTCTGTTGCTATGACTTATTATATTTATTGATTTGTAAATGTTGAACCATCTCTGCATCCCAATCTCTGATATGAATCTTGGATTCCTATTTGGTCATGGTATACAACCTTAAGGGTTTTTCCATCTATGTCCATTACAAGATTAGCCTGTAGCTCTCTTTTTCAGTTGGATCTTTCTCTGGTTTTTGTATCAGGGTAATGCTTGTGTCCAGGAATGAATTTGAGATTATTGCTTACCTTTCAGTTTCATTAAAGTGTTTGAGAAGTAGCAGCATTATACCCTTTCTAAAATTCTCATAGAATCAACAATGAATCCCTCATGGCCTGGGCTTTTCTTTGTTGGAAAGTTTTTTATTATGTTTTCAAATTCATTGGCTGATATTGGATTGTTAGAATTTTTTTTTTTTTTGAGACAGGGTCTGGCTGTGTAGTTCAGGCTGGCCCTGAGCTCACTATGGAGCCCAGGCAAGCCATGAACTCAGCAATCCTGCTGCCTCTGCCTCCCAAGTGCTGGGATTACAGGCACAAGCCACCACACCTGGCACTGTGGTATGTGGTACTGATTGCTGGTGGGCATGAGTCACCACACCCAGCATTGTATGTGGTTACCAGGGATCGAACTCAGAACTTTGCACTTGCTAGGCAGGCACTGGAACTCCTGAGCTAAATCTCTGGCCTGATTTTTAGAATTTTTATGACTTCTTGGTTCAGTTTCAGTAATTCTTATGTATCGAGGAATCTGTCCACTTCTGTGTTTTTCCATCTTGTTAAAATGCAGGTTCTCCACATAGGTGTTGATGATCTTCTGAATTTCTGCAGGATCTGTTGTAATTTCACCCTTTTCATTTCTGATTGCATGGGCTTTAATTTATTTTTTAGTAAAGTTATCTAAGGTTTTGTTAATTTTAATTAATCTTTTCAAGAACTATCTCTGATTCATTGATTCTTTGTATTGTTTGATGAATCTCCATTGCATTAATTTCTGCTCTGATCTTTATAATTTCCTTGCTTGTATAAGCTTTGGGCTTGACTTGCTCTTCTTTTTCTAAAAACTTGAGGTTCTATGTTTGGTTGTTCATTTGAGCTCATTCTATTTTCCTGATATATAAATTCACTGCTATAAATCTCCCTCATAGCACTGCTTTCTTTGTATCTGGTATGTTGTATTGGCATTATCATTTCTGGTATGTTGTATTGGCATTATCATTTCAAAGTAAAACTGCCTAAAATTTTCTTCAATTTCATCTGTGACTTACTGGTTGTTTAGAAGGGTGTTATTTAATTTTCATGTATTTATAACTTCTTGTGGTTTCTTTTGATATTGATTTCAAATTTCATTGCACTGTGATCTGATAATATACATGGGATAATTTCATTTCCTTTGCATTTACTTAAGCATATTCTATGAGCTAGTATGTGATATATTTTGGAGAAAGTCCCATGTAATGGAGACCTCACTGTTGATTATGTCCAAAGTAGACTGTAAGCAGTGCAGACTGTAAATAGTTAACCTTGAAATTAGCTTGTTTTAATAAGTGAATCTAACCCAAGCCTAGTGACTCATGAGAGCACAGCAGATAGGATGCAAGTTAGCACAACCTCCCTACAAACAGCCATGACAGGGGCCAGAGAAATAGCCCAGAAAGCTTAATTGAGCTTAATATGCAATAACATGGCAGCCAGTGTCATAGTGACTGACACCAAATTCTGTTCCCAAGATTTAAACTTTCTTGGGAATGGAGATTTAGCTCAGTGGTTCCAGTACCTGCCTAGCAAGTGCAAGGTCCCTGGTTTGATCCCTGGTAACCACATACAACAATACCAGGCGTGGTGACTCACTCCCACATGCAATCAGTACCACATACCACAAATGCTGGGCTTGGTGGCTCAAACCTGTAATCCCAGCACTTGGGGGGCAGAGGCAGGAGGATGGCTGAGTTTGAGGCTTGCCTGGGCTACATAGTGAGCTCAGAGCCAGGCTGAACTACAAAGCAAGAACCTGTATCAAAAAAAAATTAAACTTTCTCAACTGAAAAGACAAGGTCAATTGTTAACCACAACCTATATCAGATCTATTCTATTCCTAATCCAAAAATATTTTCTTCCCTTACAATTGCATTAGCAACTTGTCTCTCACACTCACACCAATTTCCTTGCCCCAATTTAATGAATGATTGTGTCACCAATAAATATCAGTGGTTCTACCTTTTCAGGGTATTTCCTGCTTGTTCACCATTGACTATCCCAGTTTCCTGTTTCACTTTGATTCTGTCATTAAATCTTTCTTCTTGCTTTGCTTTGTAGCAATGAGCAAGAGATCAGGATCTGCTGCAGGGATCTCAGATACGTGTGTAACTGAAATTTGGGGTGGAACACTACATATCCACAAAGACTCTTAGTTCAAAAGTTTGGTTCATTTCTGGTAGTTCTTTACTGATTTTTTTTTGTCTAGTTGATCTTTTTGTGACACTGGAGTATTGAGGTCTTCCCATAACTGTATCAGTGCTTGTTTGATTTTTCATATGCATTAATATTTGTTTTATATAATTGAGTGCGCTGGTATTTGGTACATATATATTTATGATTGTTGTCTCTTCCTCTTGGATTGTTCCCTTTACAAAGGTGTAGTGACCTTTATTTCTCTTAATCAGTCTTGGCTTGAAATCAAATTTGTCTATTTGTCCAAATAGAATAGATTCTCTTGCTTTTTTCCAGGTTCCTGTCACATGGAGTATTGTTTTCCATCCTTTGACTTTTGTTTTGAATTAAATGTGTTCCTTGTATGTAGCATATTGTTGGTTCTTGCTTCTTATCCATTCTGCCAGTCTTATTTCTTTTGATTGGTGAATTGAGATATTTCTATTGATTGTTATAACTGATACATGCTGCCACTTCTCATGTTATTTTCCTGTTGTTATCTACCTTTTCTCCCCTCAGTTTAATTTTTTTTTTCTTTTTGCAGTACTGGAGGTTGAATTCAGGCCCTTATACTTTCAAGATGTACACCCTTGTTCATAGCAGCTCAGTTCGTGATAGCTCAATCTTGGAAACAACCCAAATGTCCATCAACTGGAGAGTGGATAAAGAAGATGTGTTTTTTTTTACAAAATGGAGTATTACTCTGCCATAAAGAATGACAAGATCGATCCATTTAGGTGCAAATGGAGACATCTGGAGGATATACTAATAAGTGAA
>PVIC010028041.1:0-15237 GCA_004025085.1 Thryonomys swinderianus
GCTCTCCGCGCTCCTGCCCCCTTCGCCCTGTCAAACAGAGGAAGTGATGAAAGGACGGAGTTGGGGATTAACATTTCAAAGTAAATATTGGAAAAGCTCCTCCTGTGCTTCCTGCCTGGCGCGAGCCGGAGCCGGCCCCGAGGAGGGCTGAGGGCAGGTCTGGCACGTGCTAGCCCACAGCTTTTGTGCCTGATCACTCAGCTCTCATTTTCTTCTGCCACACATGAAAGAGAAGCATCGCCCGCCAACCCTGCCGGCTGCCCCCACCAGGCTGCTGAGCGCAAGCTGAGCTCTCCCTCAAGCCCGCCCAGCCCGCGCTCCCTGGTCAGCAGGAGACAGAAACCTTCCGTGTCCTCTCCTGCGGGCCTTGAGGGAGACGTCTGCGTGCAGTGTGGCCCACTCACCAGCCCCGCCCAAGCAGCCATCAGGACTGACTCGAGCTGCCTTCCCGGACACCCCAGAAAAATGTCAATT
Organism: Thryonomys swinderianus; assembly: GCA_004025085.1. Classification (NCBI taxonomy): domain Eukaryota; kingdom Metazoa; phylum Chordata; class Mammalia; order Rodentia; family Thryonomyidae; genus Thryonomys; species Thryonomys swinderianus. Next base: position 475 of record PVIC010028041.1, read on the forward strand.
ACTTTGTCATTGATTTTTGTCCATCGAGCGGGCACTGAAAGAAGCCTTCACTCTTAAAATATTTATCGGCATTCCATGCCCGCCAGGCCTCATTCCTGGGGGGGTAGGCACAGAGACAGTGGCACAGCCCCCAGCCATGAAAGGTGCCAGGCTTCCACTCGATGCCTGCTCAGTGACCGTGACAGATGCTTTACCAGCCTGTGAAACACGGCGAGCTGAAGGTGGAGATGCCCTGGCAGCGCCCACCCCAGGTCTTGCCCTGGCAGTGTGCAGGCCGCGCTGTATCTAACCGAAACGCTGGAGACTCCTAAACACGGGGAAAAGGAGCCTGGACAGACAGGCCTCCTCCGCACACGGCGGAAGCACGGAGCCACAGGCGCCCACGTCAGCCTCGGAGGAATCTTAGAAACATGTTGGGTCTGGGGAAGAAGGAAAAAAGTGTGCTCTTGTGAAAAGTACATAGTTTGGTTTCTTTTATTAAAAATTAGAGAATAAGTCTTGCAGCTGAAGCCAATTACAGATACACGTGCACACACACATGAGGACGTCACAAAGTCAAGGAAATGACAAGCATCGTCACAGCCTCTGGAGCTGGGCCTGGGGTGGGCTGGGCTGAGCCTCCCTACAGCCTAGGGATACGTTTGGGGCTGAATTCCCATGTATTCATTTTATTACTCTGCTTCACTGCTACCGCATGCATCATGACACATTATAATTTTTTGCATTACCAAAAATTCACTCCTCAAAATTTATGTTTAAGAAGAGGGCTGACTCTAACAACGGTGGGAAGGCAGAGAGCGGCCGGAGCTCAAGGGCAGCTGAAGCCAACTGCACAGCGAGTAGGACTCAAGGTTGCTAAAAGAATCACAGAGACAAACGAGCACAAATAATAGCAGCGTTTCCTGGTGCCCAGCATGTCAGCGGCGCATGCCAATCTTCACTTAGATTATTCTTTTTTTTTTTTTTTTGAGACAGGGTCTTGCTTTGTAGTTCAGGCTGGCTCTGAGTTCACTGTGTAGCCTAGGCAAGCCTCGAACTCAGCAATCCTCCTGTCTCTGCCTCCCGAGTGCTGGGATTACAGGCGTGAGCCACCATGCCCGGCACTGTGGTATGCGGTGTTGATTGTTGGTGGGCGTGTCTCCACGCCCAGCATTGTATGTGGTTACCGGGGATCAAACTCAGGACCTTGCGCTTCCGAGGCAGGCGCCAGAACCACTGAGCTAACCCTCCGGCCCCTTCACTTAGATTATTCTAATTCTCTCAGCCACTCTGCACGCTGAGTGACATCATCACCATGGAAACCACAGCTCCGGGAGGAGAAGCGACAAGGCCAGGGTGACCAGGCTGATTCCACACCCAGTGAGAAACCCGCCGCCCCGTCTGTCCGTGTCTGCAGAGCCGCCAAGCAGCCTCTCAAATATTTATAGACATAAACGGTGAATGAACCAAAGCGCAATTCAATCCAACACATATTTATAAATATTTATAACCAAATGTTTTGCTTAGATAAAGCCTATTCTCCGAAGTGCCCGGAGTCAGACAAACAGGGCTTTCTCTGAGGGAGCAGGCGGGGCTCACCTGGGAGCGTTCGCTCCCCGGAATACACACACTTTCGTCCACGCTCACACCCAGGCGCAGATGTCCCAGGGCCGCTGCTCATCGGCGCCAATTTAACACACTGTGAAAATAAGGCCACAGCACTCAGGGACCACAGGACGCTGTTTGTGAGGGAATCTGTGTCTCGCTGCTGCCTGTGTCTACTGGGGGCCTCCTGTCATCCAGAACCAAACCCAAAGCCCCAGGCAGAAAGGCCCGGCCTCGCTGAACGTCCTAACACCCCTCCCACCGGCTATTCAGAGCCTACCTTTTCCTGGATGCCGAACGCATGGTGCTCCTTCCCCCACTGCTTATGCACCGCTGTCCCTCTGCCCCTCCCTCCTCACCTCCCTTGTGGCCTGGTTAGTGCCTGCTGGGCCCCGGAATCCCCACAGTGGAGCCTCCTCTGCCAGGGAGGCCTCACCAAGCCCCATGGCAAGCTCATCTCCCCACAAGCCCCATGGTCCTCAGGCCAGTTTATTTTCTCCTCTACACTCCCACAGGCCCTTGCTCCTCTTTCTGCTTCCTCAGCCTATAGGCCCCAAGACATACGAATTCAGAGCTCTTCATGCTCAACATCCCAGGGCCAGGTAAAACAGCGGTAGGCCAGGACAGATAATCCACATGCCCTGTATCCAGCCTTTTCCTCATACCCTCATTTCATAAGCAGGAAGCTGAAGTCTAGGAAAGCCTGGTGTGGGGAACAAAATCACACAGCCAGGGCCAGAGACTTAGCTCAGTGGTGCCAGGGCCTCCCTGGCAACCGCAAGGTCCTGGTTCAATCCCAGTAACCACAGACAACAATACCGGAGATGGTGACTCACACTCACCAGCAATCAGTACCACACACCGCAGTGCTGGGCGTGGTGGCTCACGCCTGTCATCCCAGCACTCAGGAGACAGAGGCAGGAGGATTGCTGAGTCTGAGGTTTGCCTGGGCTACATAGTGAGCTCAGGGCCAGCATGACCCTGTCTCAAAAAAAAAAAAAAAAAAACCACAGCCAGTAACTCAAGCTTGTTAGACTCCAAGGTTCATCACCAATTACAAATTTTTTTAATACACGATTACATCTGGAAACCAAAGGGCTTTAGACTCCAAAAGCATCTTGAGAAGCGATCTGAACTTCTGGTGGTTACTTTCATGACTGATGATTCTTTAAATCATCTATAAGAAGTCCATACCTTAGATTTTGTAGTCCCCTTTGCAATTTCAAAAGATTTTTCCATCCCAGTCAGCTCTTCTGAAAGCTTTCTCCCAGGTAGGACATGGAGGGGCCAACACCTCCACAACCCACCCAGCACCCCTGAGGTCACCGTCGTCTCCCTTGGGGACAGAACACCCTAGGACTTTCTGCACAAGGGTGGATGGTCCAGCGCAGGAGGCCTCCTGCCAGGTCTCCGACCACCTCTCTCTGATATGCCACCCACACCGGCAGTGTGACAAGCCAGGAGCAGAAAGGGGCCGACCTCAGGGTCAGCGGGAGGTGGGCCAGGAGGCCCGAGGCCCCTGCAAGCAGCTCACAGCTGCCTAGGGAAGCAGCAGCCTGAGAGGCGTGAGGAAGTGCAGACCAGCAAGGGGTTCACTACTGCACCAGCTCTGGCCCTTCAAAAGGGACCAGAAGGGTAAATATGGCTCTGGAGCCAGGCTTCAGCTCGCGGAAGGGTCCTTTGCCCAAGACGGCTCGTCTTCCAACTGCCATGAACTAAAATAAAGCCTGAGCTGAATCTGCAGAGTAGTTGTGGGAGTATTTCTAATTGAAATTCCAACACCGTACTTCACAGATCTAGAGAAAATAATCCAGAAATTCATCTGGAACCACAAAAGACCTGGAATAGCAAAGGCAATTCTAAGCAACCAGGCTATGGTGGAGGGTATTATGATCCCCAACTTGAAACTATACTACAAACCCACTGTGGTAAAAACCGCATGGTACTGGCAAAGTAACAGATCTGAGGACCAGTGGAATAGATTAGAAAATCCAGAAACAACTGCAGAGATACTAAGCCACCTCATCTTTGACAAAGGAGCGAAATATCCTCAATGGAGGAAAGACATCCTCTTTAACAGCTGGTGCTACAAAAACTGGGATTTAACCTGCCAAAGACTAAAGATAGACCTATCTCTTTCACCATGTACTAAGTTAAAATCAAAGTGGATTGGAGACCTAAACATTAAAACAGAAACACTAAGCCTTCTGGAAAACAGGTTAGGTAAAACTCTTGGAGACACTGGTTTAGGGAAAGACTTTATGAACCAAACCTCTATAGCATGAGAACTAGCAGGAAAAAAAATCAACAAATGGGATCTCATCCTATTAAAAAGCTTCTGCACAGCAAAAGAAAACACTGGCAGAGCTAAAAGATAACCAACAATATGGGATAAAATCTTTACCAGCTATTTGTCAGACAAAGGGCTACTATCTAGAATATGTAAAGAGCTTTAAAAATCAGCTCCATCCCCAAATTTAAGACCCTCCACCCCCAAATTTAAAGACGCAATTCAAAAATGGGCATCTGAGATGAGCATTTTTTTTTTTTGTGGGCGGTATTGGGGATTGAACTCTGGCCCATGAGCAGACATTTTTGAGGGAAGAAGTAAAAGCAGCCAAGAAGCATATGAACGTCACTCAACGTCACTGATCATTTGAGTGATGCAGATGAAAACAACACTGAGATTTCATCTCACGCCACAAAGAATGGCTGCTATTGTGAAATTAACCAGCAATAAATGCTGGCAGGGCTGTGGGGAGAAAGGAACCCTTCTTCACTACTGGTAGGAAAGTAAACTGGTACAACCACTGTGGAGATCAGCATGGAGGTTCCTCAAAAAACTAGGATTAGAGGTCTTATTTGACCTTGCTATTCCCCTGCTATGAGTATGCATGAAAGAATTAGAATTGTATTATAGCGACATACGTGCACCCATGTCTATAGCAGCTCAGTTTGTGACAGCCAAATCTGGAAAACAACCCAAATATGCATCAACAATATAAAGAAGATGTGTTTCTTTTTTTCTAAAATGGAATATTATTCTGCCATAAAGAATGATACGGTTGAGTCATTTATACTCAAATGGACGTACCAAGAGGACAGACTCATAAGTGAAACAAATAGGTCACAGATGTGTAAATACCTTATCTTTTCTCTGATATGAGAATCTGAAGATGTAAATGAGGTCTAGAATGTATGATAGATATTGTAAAATAAAAACTATTCAAAGGAAAAAGGGTAAGAGTAAGTAATGCGGGAAAAGAAAAGATGATTAAAAAAAGAAAGAAAGCACGTGTATATAGGGGGTGTGGGCTGTAGGGTGGCAGGGGAATGGGTAAAAATGAGAATTAATTCATGTCATATACTGGTACAAATTCCCAATGTTGAGTGTGCTTGTGATGTGTATATAAAATGTGCAAAAAGGAATTCAATTAATAAAGTCTGAGCTCTCACTAGCTGTGTGATCTCAGGCAAATCCTGGGCTACTGAGCCTCAGTTTTCTTTTCTTTACATTGGAGCTAATAATTTTTCAATTCACAAGGCTACTGAGAAAAATAACTGAGACAAAATATGTAAAGCCTCAGGCCCTGAGGAGGCCCCGGGTAGACGCTGTCCCGTGCTCCGAGGCGCCTTCCAGTGCGGGGGGAGGTCTTGGCTATGCACCGTGAGGACGCCAGCTGCCAGCCGCCTCTGCGGTATCCCAGAAGCCCCCTGCTGAAACCCAGCCCTTCCGCTGCTCTCAGCAGCTCTGGGGGTGCCCACCCGCACCTCCTTCCAACCCATTTTCCTGTGGGCCTTACCAGCTTGTGGAGGTTCTGAGGCTCCCACCCGTGCATGTCCTGTCCAGGTGAGGCTCCCTGTTCACACTCTAGGACTCAAGCCCGGGGGAACGTGGGACTCTGGCCCCAGGGCCCTCGCATCTGTGCGTCCCCCGCCTCGCTGGGCAGAGGGATGGTACACTGGCCCCGCCACTGGTATGTGAGCTCCCTGAACCCTTCCCTGGAAACCCACCCCTGCCTGCGGCCTGTGGGCCTCCCACACGGGCCGGGGTCTCCTTCCCTTCCCAGAGGAGGCGCTCAGGTCCAGAGGGGGAGGCTGGGCAGGTGTCAAGGCCTGAAAAACAAAGGAAGCCTACACTCCTCCATGAAGACAGGGCGAAGTGGCACAGGGAACCTTCCCGTAAGCCTTGCAGGGAGAGCACAGGACACTCGGGGTTGAGCGGACAGACAGCAAGTGATGAAGTCAAGTCTGCCTTAGTCTCGGCTGTGCCGGCGGCCTGCTGTGTGCCTTCCCATCAGGTGCCAACTCACCTGCCCACATCCTTGGGTGAACTCAGCCTCTCTGAGCTTGAATGAGAAAGGTGAACCAAGCAAACTGACCTCGAGGGGCTCCCGGGACTCTAAAGGGGCAGCCGGAGAGAGCCACCAGCTGGGCTGGAGGACAAGCACCAATAACCGTCCTCAGGCACGAAGGGGAGGAAGGCAGAGGCCGCAGAGGAGGGGGGAGGAAATGCTGCCTCGTCTCCCTCTCCCGCCCTGGCTCGGAGGGCCACCCGGGGCCCTCCTGTGGCCCGTCCTGAGGTCCTGGCCCTCCAGTGCAGGGGACACGGGGCTGCAGACGGCAGGGCGCCTGCCACGGGCGGCATGCGGGGTCTCCTCGGCTCCTCCCAGGGCTGCAGCCAGCGGCCGGCCTGATGGCCCCGGCTCACTGCTGGAGCTGGCGGCGCTCCGGAGGAGGCCGGCAGAGCTGCGGGCTCCACAGGCAGCCAGGCGCCCGAGAGAGCCCAGGGCTCCCGGCTCCTCCCAGTGCGGGGTGGGGCTGCGAGGCCGGCTCTCCTCGGACCCCACCGCCTCTGCTTCCTCTGCAGCAGGGGGGGAACCGCACTCCCCTCGGTGACAGGCACACCCCGGACACGAGCAGGGCGCAGCTCGGGGACAGGGGACAGAGGGGCTCGTCCATCCCTGGCCCCGGTTCATTTCCTGTCTGTAAAATGACAACAAACTTTGCTTCCAGTGGCTAGAAGGTAGCAAAAGGGTGGGGCCTGGAACTGGGCCCTGGTCTGTACCCGGTGATGTGCCAGCCCCCCCAGTTCTCCACCCCTAGAGTGGGAGACAAAAACAGGCTGACCCCGTTCTGTCTGGGGGAGGAGACGGCACCAGAAACACACACAAAGCAACTTTATCTCTACGCTTCGAAGAGAAAAGACACGAAATACACCTGAGCCAGAGAAAAGTTAGAGGCTCTGACATTGGGGAACCCTACCATGAAAAATCAGAGGTGACATGGGTCTGTAAATCACATTAAAAATAAATAAAAATAGCCAGGCATGGTGGCTCACGCCTGTCATCCCAGCACTCGGGAGGCAGAGGCAGGAGGATTGCTGAGTTCGAGGCTTGCCTGGGCTACAGAGTGAGCTCAGGGCCAGCCTCAACTACAAAGCGAGACCCTGTCTCAAAAACAAAAGTGCCAATTCCTGGTCTAGCATCCTGGCGCACACCTACACTGCCATCTCATTGGAGGCCGAGGCAGAAGGATGGAGAGTTCTAGGCCAGCCCAAACCACACAGAGATCCTGTCTGCCACAGAAAAGCAGATTTCTGGTTGCACCCTGAGATTGTACATTAGAATGTCAAGGGTGAGACACTAAGATTCATATTTTAAATAAGTAGCTTCTTCTTTCTCTAGTTTTGAGAACAGCCTCTCCAAGTCCTGTGTCTACCACTTAAAATCCTGTTCTGATGAATCTAGAGTCTTTCAAATGACTGGCTCCATCACACACCCTAACATTTTCTGAGGGTCTGATTACCACAGAGGACCCCGAGTAGTTTCAGCAGCTCTGAAAGGATTTGGACCATGTTTGCTAAGGGGAAATTAAGACCAGTGACGCGACAGAAGCCCCCACGCCCACCTTCAGAGTCAGCCAGACCCCAGGAGCCCGGAGCTTCCTGACTGGGCCACGCACTCTCTGGACCCAGAGGGCCGCAGCTGCCGAAGCTGAGCCCAAGGGACAGTCCCCCAGGACCGCTCGGTGTCCCTTGTTTCCCGCAGGAGACCCCTCTCGGGACCCACCTTCCCGGCAAGGGCAGGCAGGCCCGGGTCACCCCCAACATCACACACCGATGCGCACACAGGGCGCATTCCTCCCTCACGGGAGGGGGCAGGGGCACCCCGGGCAGCTCTGCTGCTGCCTCGTGTTCTTCGATTACAGGGACAAAATGATTTGATGTGGGAACAGGCCGACACCTGGGGCCCAGTCAGCATCTGACGCGGGGCCTTCCTAATTAATCTGGAGCCGCGAATTCACAGCGGCTCCGGGGGAGGCAGCTGACAGCCCGTGAGCAGACGGCAGTACGTGCCAGGCAGCGCCGAGGTCACGGAGAGTTTTCCACCGCCCTGGACCAGCCCATCCCGCGGGCTTTGTCATCCGGCCTCCCGAGGGGCTCCGGCGAGGCAGCCAGTGAGAAGACAAAGGGGCCGGAACACTGCGGCCCCTTCCACCAAAACGGCCTCCACGTCCACTGGCCTGAGGCCAGAGCACTGTCCCCTCTTCAAATTCATCTTCACACAGCAGCGGAAAATGCAGATGTATTTTCAAGGGAATAACGCCCTTACAGAACACCGTGCTTAGGGCTACGGGCTTTGCATACACTGCACTGGCATCCTCAGCCCTTGTAAAAATTTTTTACTTTGAGACAGGGTCTCTCGGGCTGCTGAGACCAGGCTGATTCCGGCTCTTCCATTATCCGTATGCACCATCGCACCTGGCTAGCTGTATTTCACCTCCACACCGAGCCAACAGGGCTCCGAGAGGTTAAGTCAGTGGCCTAGGATTGCACAGCTCATCAGTCCCAGACCTGACCGGCACAGGGCTGGGCGCGGGGCTGGCACGTCAGTGCCCCCAGCACCTGTGGTTGCCAGGTCCAGTCACTGCTTCCTTCCCGAAGCCACTTCAGAGTGACTGGGGAGAGCACTGTGGAGTCACGGAGCCTTCGGAGAGGAGGGCTGAGGCGGCACACACACGACTCCGGGCAAGGGCAGGGAGGGAGGATGCACACGCGCGTGTGTGCACGCACACACGCACGCACCGCCTTTGGCGTCTGCTTTCTGTCTCCGGCTGCCTTTGACTCTGAACAGACGGGCCTCTGCCCGTGACGGCGATGCCTCCTGACTCCGGGCCTCCTGCCTGTTTCACAGCCGCAGAAGCTCATCCGGCCGCACCGTCCCGAAACCCAGGTCCCCGAGCCCTCGCGTGGGCTCAGCCCGTGTGCGGCAGGGTGCTCCCTGCGCTCCCCGCGCTCCTCCGTGGGTGCCTGCGGGGTGAGAGGGTGGATGCCCCCTCTGGAGGTGCCCCGCACGCAGCGCCCTGGACCAGCCCGTCCTCCGGGCTTTGTCATCCGACCTCCCGAGGGGCTAGGGCTAGAGCTCGGGAGTGACCCCTCCCGAGGGGCTAGGGCTAGAGCTCGGGAGTGACCCCCGGAGGGCCGCGGGCGGAGGCCCGGGCCGCTGGGTGCGTGGGCGGCCCCGCTCTCCGTGCCTGTCTGCTTTGAGGTAGGTGCGCGCTCTCCAGGCTGGACTCGGGCTCCCGCTGCCTCCCCCGGCCCGGCCGGGGTCACTTTGCTGTCACTTTGCCTCAGTGCCGCACAGGACCAAGACGAAGGGCTCCATCAGCCCCCCACTCCGCCCCTCGCCCCCTCCTGCCCCGCAGCGGGGGCTGCCCGTCCCGTGGCCGCGGGCCGCAGAATGCTAACTCGGCCCCACCCCTCCGCGCATGGGCACCGTCTCCCGGCCCGGCAGCGGCAGCACCCGCACCTCTCCCTGGCTGACAGTTGGCACTCCTTTGCGCTCCCCCTTCTGCAGACCTATTCAATCGCTCCCAGTTTCCTTTGGCTTCTGAAAATTAATTATCAGTGATTTGTTAAGTTCATTATCTCTGCCTCTCGCCAGTGTGGAAGGCCTGCCATCTGGGCCGCGTTTCCACTTCCATGCGCGCTGTTCCATAATTACACAGTAAGTGGTGTCACCCGCGAAGCCGAGCCGAAGGCGCCCGCCCCTCCCCCCGGCTTCTCACCAGCAGCAGCAGACTCGTCCCTCCGGCTTCCGAGCTGCCATCCCACAAGCACGCGTACAATGCCAACCCATAGCCCTCTCTCCTTCGGCACGTACTGAGCCGACTCATGCCAGATCTCCGGAAGGTGTTCACACTGTCCTCTCTCTCAGCCTCCAGTAGCTCCACAAGGTCACTGTTGTTAACCCATTCACAGAGGAAGAAACTGAGGCTTGGACAGGCGGAGTTAAGTCCCCAAAACAAGAACGCATTTTGAAGTAGTAGAGTCAAGATTTGAACCCGGGTCTCAAGCACACAGCAGAGAAGTCTGAGGCCTGCTTGCTCCGCCCCTGCAGGGGCCGTGGACACGGCGCTCCTCGCGGGCTCTGTCCTGTCCGCCCACTGCACTGCGCATTCAGTCTGACAACTGCTGAGGTCAAGATCAGCAGGTGACTGGCACAGCAGTCTTACAAGGCCGCCGACCACAGGGCCATCATGCCCACTTTGCAGAAGGGGGACTGAGGTACAGAGAGGCGGAGCTCTGCCCGTGGTCACTGGGCAGGGACACCCAGGGACCTGGGGGCCACGGGCTCCCGCCACGAAGAGCTGAGCTCAGGTCACCCGGAAAAACTTCACCTCCAGGAAAGGTAGCTGAAGGGGGCTTTGTGCTCCGGCCGCGACACGCAGGGTGACGGAGCTGCAGGAGGGCAGGTGCGGAACGTGGCCTGGGCACCTGCGGGACACTCGTTTCACCACACAGCGCGCGTGCCCTGGCACCTGTGGCATGCGTTGGCTGCGGCAAACTTGGTCTCGCTTAGGGAGCCGGGACTCGAGCCGTGTCACCTCTGGTCCCCAGGCAGCCTCTGTGCCAGGCTCTCACTCACTCCTGGGTTTCTGTTCCGTCTGTCTCTCTCGCGGGGCCACCCTCCAGCCTCTGCGGGCACTTAGCGCCATCCCGGTCCACACATTCAGTGGTCATTTGACCCGAAAAGGAGATGCGACTAATGTTTGTAGAGGCCGGCCCCGTACCAGGGGCTTAAGGCGCTCACCTGACAACTTCATAACATAATTGTTTTTATTATCCCTATTTTACTCTTTTTTTTTTTCAGTACTGGGGATCGAACTCGGGCCCTTGTGCATCCAAGGTTGGCGCAGTACCGCTTGAGCTAAATCCCCAGCCCTGTCCCCATTTTACATATGGAGAAACTGAGACTCAGGGAGCTGCAGAACACTCTTCACAAAAGAAGTTGGCCTACTTACCCCAGAATTTTCTGTTCCTTTCTTCTCACAGAGATGATCCACCCTCACAGAGAGAAAGTGGAATGACTTCCCCTTGTCTGGCAGAGAGTGACCCATGGGGACAGGGCAACCCAGCTCCTCTGGAGCATTACCCGGTCCCCAGGATATTTAGAACAAACACTGCCTATGTGCCAAACCCCTTTCCAGGCACAGGAAACAGGACCTGGCTTCCTGTGGGCCACAGGGACAAGGGTCTGGACGTAGGGCTCTCAGCACCAAGCTACATCTCCAGCCCTTTGCAGTTTTCATCTGATACAGTGTCTTCCTAAGGTACTAAGTTACCCAGGCTGGACTTGAACTTCTGATCACTACCCTTCAACTTTCCCGAGCGCTCTGACTACAGGTTTGTGGCACCACACCTAGCTAATATTTGCATTTTTATAATGAGTAAGTATAACCTGTATAGATTTTTAAATAATCCAAACAAAAACAGTATGAAATTCATGTGAACTTAGTCCTTGCAGATTTTTTTACACGATCCATGCTGAGAGTCCAATTATTAGCCGGCAATGCGAGAGAAGAGGTCAGGAAATCGGACGCCGAGAGGCGCTTATCCCACGGCTGCTTCCCTCGGGCCTCGCTGCTCCACGGCCAACACCATTTCATTCCTTATCAGTAATTTAGAGGTGCCAACAATAATGCCAGCTGGATGCTGGAGGGGCAACCATCCCCGTGCCCACCCAGCCTTCTGGGGAGGAAACAGGGTAGAAACACTCAAGAGTCGAGTTCTGGCCCGGAATGCTGAGCTCGGGGGCCCTCTCAGATCGCCCCACTTCCCACTCAGGGCCCCCAGGATTCCCAGGAGTACCCAGCACCAGGTCACCCCAGCGTGGCAGGAAGGCTGGGCGTACACAAACCAGCCCCCCGACCATACGCCCGGGACGCAGAAGAGCGGGTTCTGCACCACAGGACCACCTCGCTCTGCTGTGTGGCCTAAGATCCTGCCTGAGCTTCTCTGGGCTTCTGTCTACTTTCCTATAAGACAGAGATGGGACAGAGGAAAGGGGAGAGGATCCACTAGGCAGAGGAACCAAGAAAAGTGCCGTTTCTCTGTGGCAGTTTGTACAGGAATAAGAACAACCTGGGGACCCCCGATGACACCCACAGAATGGGTCAGAGCCTGTGTGACCAAGGGCAGGGACAGCCAGCTCTGAGCGTGCCCAGACAGAGGCCCTCCCCGCTCTGTCGAGGCGGCGGGACCGACGTGTCATTTTGAAGAGAGAGACAGAAAGAGGGAGAGAATTTCTATTTTTATATGCAGACAACACTTCCGGAAGTTTCCACTTAAAGCTGTTTCAGTAGCTGTCTCTGGAAAGGGCCCAAGATTCGGAGACCCCTTTCCATCTTGTATATTCTGTCCTATTTACCTACTCAAACTAAAAATAAAAGTGAGAGCTAGCCCAGCCGAGAGTGCGTCTCCTTCTGTCTCCCTCTCCTCTCTGCCTTCCCGCCTTTGGGGTCTGGGAGGCAGAGCCTGCAGAGCTGGGGAGGAGGCAGACGGACGGAGCGGACGCCTGCCCGGCGCCTATCTGGGGAGCGCCTGCCATGCGGGAATGAAACTGCTGATACAAGCGCTTGTCAATCGCAAAGAGACGCGCACAGCCGTGCGGGGCCCACATGCACATGGGGGCTCTTTGGGAAGAAGACCCCTGGAGCCTCCGCCGCATTCCTCCCCAGAAGTGTGCCAGGAGCCACTGGAAATGGCTGTCTCTGCTGGTCTTTCCCTGAGGGCCCCTGGCAGCAGGGGAAGGCGGGCGAGTCTCAGAAGCCCCACCGTTACCACCAGCCTCCTAAACACTTCCACGGACGTCGCCCCTGGCGCACTGATTTCAAGGCCCGTGGCCAGCTCACAAGGAGCACACCCACGGGCACGCGTGGCTCTGTCTCCCTGCCTGACAGACCCCGACACCCTGCCACGAGCTCCCCTTCCCGGTGGAGTGGGTCGGTCTCGGTCTCCCTGACGCGCAGCTGACGCCTGGCACACGGGACCCACTCGGTTTGTGAGTGGTCGCCCGGCTGAGGTCCCACAGATGCCAGGTGCGGGGCACTTTCCGAGGGAGCCTCAGCCCCACGCATGCCGTGACCTGCTCAAGGCTCATGGCAATAGGGACAAACCGAGACTCAAACGCAGGGCTTGTGACCCTCACCTCGAATTTGCTGCCTTATTTGTCCCCTGAATACGCACACAGGTCACACACACTGCCACGGAGCCGATACCCTGTCTGCCCTTTAGCACCTTTAAAGGTGCCTTCGATCGGCCTCCAGTCTGACACTTTTGTGTAGTGTCCAGACCAGTTCATCAGTGCAGCCTCACAGTGAACTCCCACCCGTGTTGTGCAGGAGTCAGGGCGACCCCAGGATGTCTGGGCATACGGCGCCCTGTCTCTCAGGAGGCGGACTCAGGTCCCCCCAGACTGGGTCAAATCTCAGATGTACAGAAGCAACCTACCAACAAGGGCCTCAACAGAAAGCATAGCTTTGGGGTTCCGAGATGAGCCCTGCAGGCTCCATCAGCTTCTGTGTGTGACTGCCACGTTAGAGAGCGCCTGATCACAGGTAGGAACGTGGTGGCTCCCGTCTGCGGCCCACCGTCAGCGGGCAGAGAGGACCCTGGCCAAGCAGGAAGCACAGCAGTGGAAACTGCAGCTTGGCTTTGGCCCTCACGCTCTCCTTGCTGTGGTTAAGTCTAAAATGTCCTCCAAAAGTCTCGTGTGCTCGAAAGTGGGACCCCCGGAAAGTGACTCAGTGACGGGGTCACTACTGACTCGTCACGGATTGACCCGCTGATGAGGTCTCACCTGAACGTGCTGAGGAGCTGCGTCGCTCTCCGGGCAGTGACCTGGAAGGGTGTGTATTTTTTTCAGTGTTGAAGATTGATCTTTTCACTGAGCTACCTCACCAATCCTTTATGTTTTATTGGGAAGTCTTTTTTTGTTTTGTTTTGTTTTTTTGAGACAGGGTCTCGCTTTGTAGTTCAGGCTGGCCCCAAGCTCACTATGTAGCCCAGGCAAACCTCGAACTCACAGCAATCCTCCTGCCTCTGCCTCCCGAGTGCTGGGATGACAGGCGTGAGCCACCACGCCGGCACTGTGGTATAGGGTACTGATTGCTGGTGGGCGTCAGCACGCCCAGCACTGTAGTATGTGGTCACCAGGATCAAACCGGAGACCTTGCACTTGCTGGGCAGGCGCTGGAACCACCGAGCTGAATCTCCGGCTCTACTGCAAAGTCTTGCTAAGTTGCCCAAACTGGGCTTACGCTCGCAGTCCTTCTGCCTCAGCCCCCCAGAGTGCTGGGATGACAGGCACACACCACACATTGGACTTAAAAAGATATATTCTTATCTCTGGCTCCTCTTTTCTCTCTCTGCTTCCTGGGTGCCGTGGATTGAGTATCTTTCCTCCGCCATGTCCTCCCTCTGTGCTGTTACTGCCTCGGAACCAGATGACCCTGCAAGGACAGGACCCCCTGAAACTAAGCCAAACAAACCTCGCTTCGAGTCACAGGGGACAAGCGTTTTGCACCACCAGGGAGTGACTGATCCACCCCTCCCCCGGCTAATCACTCTGGGGAATTAACCCATCCACCGTGGTAGGCCTCAGTGACCCCATCCGCAAAGTTAAGACATGGATTAGAGCCTATCTCTGGACCTTTCTGGTTAATATCAGACGAAAGAGTGGTTTCTCAGAGATGAGAGTGGGAACCCCAAAGTAAAGACCTGTAAAGAATTGATAAGCAGGGCCGGAGGGTTAGCTCAGTGGTTCCGGCACCTGCCTCGCAAGCACAAGGTCCTGAGTTCGATCCCCGGTAACCATATATAATGCTGGGTGTGGA
>PVIC010028042.1:0-23522 GCA_004025085.1 Thryonomys swinderianus
GGGGGGGCACAAATTTCAGCTGGTCAGCCCTGGAGAATGTGCTCAGTGGGGAATGCTGGGAACAAGTTAGATAGGATTTAGCGTAGATGTAAAACAAAATCGGAGGACTGAGGGAAACATTTTGGAGCGCTGAACTTCAGATATTTAGAGGAACCTTTGACTTAACAGCAAATACTTCACAAGTCTGATAGGACCGTAGTTTTCTCCGTAGTAGTAAGTGATTCTTGAGAAGTTAAAAAAGATGCCTAGGTATTTAAGTTGCACATGTGAGAAAAGTTGGTAGCTAACATTGTAGATAGCAGAATTTACCTTGGTGAGGACAGTAACTCGGTAGCATTATTGAATACTGATTTAGCGTGAAAGGCTTAGGAAGTTACTTATTTTTTTACACTACAACGTTCATTTTTAAAGGATTATAAATGGACTGTTAGTGTTATACATGTCAGATATGTGAGAATCAAAATTCTAGTTTTTCTTCTGAAGGCCAACTAAGTGTTCATAATAACTTTTGTCAGAACAAAACAGCTAAACAAACATAGGTTTTTGAAGGTAGATCAACCTGAGTAAAATCTTGACTCCACCATCAGAGCACCAATGGGCCAGTTACTTAATTTTTCAGAGCTGATTTTCTCATTCCTGTGAAAAAGGAAGATCAGATGTAATAAATGTAAAGTATTTGACATAACAGGTGGTGACTAGAACAAAAAGTATATGACCATAATCCTTTGGGAGATTGCTTGTTTATGTTGGATAACAGAAAATATGTTTGGTGAGGTCAGTTTGCTGAATACTGAGGTGATACCTGAAAATGCTAATGGGGAAGCTGGTTAATTAGCCAGATGTATCGGTAGCACACCAGTATCCCATTAGTGTGTTGGATGAGTTGAGGGAGGGTCTAGATCAGTTCTGCTTTTGAATGAGGTGCTTTTTTTTTTTTTGAGACAGGGTCTCACTTTGTAGTTCAGGCTGGCCCTGTGCGCACTATGTAGCCCAGGCAAGCCTCAAACTCCGCAATCCTCCTGCCTCTGCCTCCCGAGTGCAGGGATTATAGGCGTGAGCCACCATGCCCGGTGAAAGAGGTGCATTTTTAATCAAAGAATTCTTGCTTTCAGTTTAAATTCAAAACAAGTAGAACTTGGAACGCCTTGCCTGAAAAGGTGTTTGAATAGCTTTTGAAAAATGGATTGACTAGGACTTAAAATTAAAAAGAAGTGGAAATAAATTATATATTATAATCAGTAATGAAGAGGTGGCCCAATAAGGAGCATTTAGGAAAAACAGTAGTCAGCTTGTATTGAGCCTCAGGAAGACCTAGAAATTGAATAATAAACAGAGAGATGTGTTGGTGCTTATCTATAATGTAGCACTTTGGGAGGCTGAGGCAGGAGAACCAAGAGTTCAAGCCTGGCCTGAGAAAACTTAGCAAGATCATGCCTCAAAAAATTTTAAAGAGTTGGTATAGCTCAGTGAAAAGACCCTATATTCAATCCTCTGGATACAAAAAGAAAAGAAAAATTTAACAGTAACAAAACAGCTACTGAGATTTTACACTAAAAAATTCAAAATCAGGATAAGAATTCAAAGACTCTGGGGCCGGAGGGTTAGCTCAGTGGTTCCGGCGCCTGCCTCGCAAGCGCAAGGTCCTGAGTTTGATCCCCGGTAACCACTTATAATGCTGGGCGTGGAGACACACCCACCAACAATCAACACCGCATACCACAATGACGGGACGTGGTGGCTCACACCTGTCATCCCAGCACTCGGGAGGCAGAGACAGGAGGATTGCTGAGTTCGCGGCGGCTTGCCTGGGCTCCATAGTGAGCTCAGGGCCAGCCTGAACTACAACGCGAGACCCTGTCTCCAAAAAAAGCAAAAAAAAAAAAAGAATTCAAAGACTCTGGAGGTAAAAATTGAACAACTCAGAAAATGAAAGAGCAGAAATGTTTTCAGGACCCCAAATACTTGAGACTTTTTAAAACAACTTCTTCATAACCTTCACACAGTACATAGTAGGTAATATCTTTAAAGGAAAGATTCAGTGTCCAGAAGTATTCTGTGGAATATGAAAAGGGGTATCCAAGCAGCCTACTATACACCCATTTCATTGTACTAAGTAACCCTAATCTAACTCTTTCTCTTTTTCTTTCTTTTTTTGTTCTGTTCTACTTTGGTGTTGTTTTTTCTTTTTTGAGACAGGGTCTTCCTTTGTAGTTCAGGCTGACCCTGAGCTCACTATGTAGCCCAGGCTAGCCTGGAATTCCCAGCAGCCCTCCTGTCTCTGCCCCCCGAGTGTTGGGATTACAGGTGTGATCACCATACCCACATTGCGATATGTGGTGCCGGGGATGGAACTTAGGACCTGGCACTTGCGAGGCAGATGCAGGAAACATTGAGCTAAATCCCTGGCCCTTGAGTTAGGGTCTTTGTAGTTCAGGCTGGCCTTTAATTTGCAGTTTGAATCCTCCTGCGGCAGCCTCCCAAGTGCTGGTATTACAGGCTTTTGCCAACACACCTGGTTTAACTTGCCTATATTTTAGAGAACCTCCATACAGGTGGTTCATTTGGAGTTTGCAAAAGTGATGTAATCTCCCATGGCCATATAAACCATTCTGGATCCCATTAGGGCCTCTCTGAGTTACACTTTTGATGTCTTGAGACAGTCTCACTATATAGTTTAGACCTTGAACACACTGTGTAGATGGAGGTAGCATGTACAGCTGGGAGTCCTACCTCAGCCTTCTGAGCTCTAGGACTTCAGGATTAGGCCACCACCCCCAGCTTCACCCTCAACACTTCAGAAAGATGCCCAATGGAGAAGGATGGGGAAGCAAGGGCCAACAAGGCCCTTGGAGTGTATCAGGGAAGCAGCACTATTAATATAGCCTTGCTGTCTTTGATAATATGTGGGTTTTTGTTTTGTTGTTGTTGTTTGCAGAACTTGGGATTGAATTTAAGATCTGTGCTCACCAGGCAGGCTCAGCGCACTGAGCTAAATCCCTGGCCCTTCTTTTTCACTAATCACTTCTTGTAAAATGTGGATTTTAGCATAGTAGTTATTCTTGCCACATATCTTGTGGTTTCAGTCATAGATCTTTGTATTTTAGTTTTTCGATGTTTTGGTTAGTAAATAAAACAAGCTAAGTTGGTTTTGTTTTTGCTTTTTAATTTGCCCAGTAATTGGGAAGAGTAAATCCCCAGACTGTTGAGTTGTTGTTTTAATTTTTGAGATAGAGTCTCACTGTGTAGTTCAGACTGGCCTTGAACTCATCTGTATCCCAGGCTGACTTGAAAACTGTGGTGATTTTCCTGCCTCAGCCTCCCTAATGCTTGGATCACAGGTTTGTGTCATCGTTCCCAGCAAGTTTTTGGTTTTGTTGTTGTTAACTCAAGTTATGAATTAAAATTCTCAAAGGAAACTTGGCTGTAAATTTTAAAACTTGTTCCATATTAGAGGGAAATCATGGATAGCCTGAGCTTTCAGTCGATGTTCTGGTCTGTTTAATGAGTTTTTTTGTTTTTTGAGTTGTTTATGTGTGTGTTTGTTTTTCTTTTTACTTTTTTTTTTTTTTTTGAGACAGGGTCTCGCTTTGTAGTTCAGGCTGGCTCTGAGCTCACTATGTAGCCCAGACAAGCCTTGAACTCAGCAAACTTCCTGCCCTTGCCTCCCGAGTGCTGGGATTACAGGCGTGAGCCACCACACCCGGCACTGTGGTATGTGGTATTGACAGTGGGCCTGAGTCTCCACGCCCAGCACCGTATGTGGTTACGGGGGATCAAACTCAGGACCTTGCGCTTGCGAGGCAGGCGCCGGAACCACTGAGCTAACCCTCCGGCCCTATGTGTTTGTTTTTTGAGACAAGGTCTTGCCCTATAATCAGACTGGCCTAGAACTCAGAGCAATCTTGCCTCAGCCTCCCAAGTGCTGGGATTATAAGCATTTGCAACCATGACTGGTGTGTTTTGAGTTTTTGATATCCAACCAGTGACAGGATAATTTCTTTTCATTTGTGTTTAAAGTTCCTTTGAGTAGAATCCTCCTTGATTTTTTTAATACATAGTTTAGGGCTCTTTCACCATTCAGGATTGTCTGGCCTTAAAGGCTGAGAAGAATCTTAGCCAACCCCAGAATCTACACAGAGATTTATTTGCTTTTCTGACTCCTTGCTCCAAGTGTTTCTTTTCTTCATCTTCTCCTGGACTGAGAAACTAGGTGTGGTAACAGGTGCTTGTAATGCTAGCATTCTGGATTTCTGAGGCAAGGGGATCACAAATGCAAGCCCACCCTTGTCAGTTAAACAATTTAACAAGATGTCTCAGAATAGAAAGGGCTGGGATACAGCTTTGAGCTCAGTTACAAGCAAAACACACACACACACACACACACACACACACAAGTTTCTTGTTAGTTAAGCCACCAAGCGGCAGATAAAACTTTTTTTTCAGTTTTATGATGATACTACAAAGCAACCACTTTCCCTTTAGAGACCTTCCCATTCATAGGCTGTTTCACTGGCTCCCAAATACTGTCCCATTTGAGTCCACACATGCCAAATATTTGAGTCTCTGTTAAGAATAAATCATTTGGTTATGTATTTTTTGATTATCTAGGAAGAGATTAAAACCTGTTTAAAGGCTCTTGTTTTAACAACTCTTGTTTTAACATAGGTAAAATTAAAAACCCATTCTGAGTTTTGTTTTTTGTTTTTTTTCCTCTGAGGTTTTTTTCTTGTTTTTTGGGTTTTTGTTTTTTGTTTTTTTTTTTTTCTTTTTGAGAAGGGTCTCGCTTTGTAGTTCAGGCTGGCCCTGACCTCACTGTAGCCCAGGCAAGCCTGGAACTCAGCAATCCTCCTGCCTCTGCCTCCTGAGTGCTGGGTTTACAGGCATGGGCCATCACATCTGGCACTGTGGTATGTGGTGCTGATTCCTGGTGGGCATGAGTCACCACACCCAGTGTTGTTGTTTGTGGTTACTGGGGATTGAACTAGGGACCTTGTGCTTGCCAGGCAGGTGCCAGAACCACTAAGCTAAATCTCTGGCCCTCTGAGTTTATATTTTAACCTTTCAAAGTATTATACATTTATTTCTTGTAAAAAAAATTTTACATGTTTACACTAGGCACAATGGTATAACTTCTATTATAAAGGACAAAGCATGACTTTTTTATTATAAAGGACAAAAAGTCCAGGTGATACTGTCCACATTTTGTGTGTAATTTTACCCTTTTTTGCATACACATCTTATGCCTCCTCTTTGCTTTAAAAAAACAAACATAGCATGGGTCACACCATTTGTTTTTGTTATTATGAGACAGAGTCTCACTATATAGACCAACTGATGATTTTCCTCCATCAGCCTCTAGAAGTACTGAGGTTATAGGACTGCCACCATGACTGGTTACTTATTTATTTAATTTGCAGTGGGGAGTGTTGGACCCAGGCTTCACTAGGCAAGCCCTCTTAACACTAACTTACATATCCAGCCTTTTTACTGTTTTTTCTGAGTCAGGGTCTCAGTAAAATAAAGACATTTTAGTGAAAGAAGGTCTCACTGAATTACCCAGGT
Organism: Thryonomys swinderianus; assembly: GCA_004025085.1. Classification (NCBI taxonomy): domain Eukaryota; kingdom Metazoa; phylum Chordata; class Mammalia; order Rodentia; family Thryonomyidae; genus Thryonomys; species Thryonomys swinderianus. Next base: position 5,563 of record PVIC010028042.1, read on the forward strand.
TGGCCTGTAACCTGCATCAGCCTCCTGAGTATCTGGAATTACAGGTATGCACCACCATACCCAGCACAGATGTGGACTTTTGCAATGTTTTTTGCTTAGACATATAGTATTTATCTATATTTTTACCTGCATGTTTAAGAACTATTTTTCTAAATTCTCAGCTACTATTGATTTTCGTTTTTTAAATACTGGTTTTTTTCAATTAAAATTATATATGAGGAAATCATTACACAGCCTTTTTTTTTTTTTTTTTTTTTTTGGACAGGGTCTTTTGTAGTTCAGGTGGACCCTCAGCTCACTGTATAGCCCAGGCAAGCCTTGAACTCAGCAGTCCTCCTGCCTCTGCTTCCCAGAGTGCTGGGATTACAGGCATGAGCTACCACGCCCGGCTACACACTCTTTAAAACTGCATACCTGGGGCCAGGAATTTAGCTCAGTGATTCCAACACCTGCCTTACAAGTGCAAGGTCCCAAGTTTGATCCCGTTAACCACTTACCACAATGCCAGGCATGATGACTCACGCCTACCAGCAATCAGTACCACACACCACAGTGCCAGGCATGGTGGCTTATGCCTGTAATCCCAGCACTTGGGAGGCAGAGGCAGGAAATTGCTCTGAGTTTGAGGCTAGCCTGGGCAATATAGTGAGCTCAGGGCCAGCCTGAACTACAAAGCGAGACCCTGTCTCAAAAAAAGAAGACTGCATACCTGCTCGTGGGTTTTGGTTTTGGTTTGTTTTATTGCTTTTTGTTTTTTTGGAGATGATCTTGCTATGAAGTATTAGGCCAATGCTGGCCTTGACCTCTGAGCAGTCTTCCTGCCTCAGCCTCCCTAGTGCTGAAATTATACCCATTTGTTACCACACCTGCCTGAAGAACTTTTATGTTTTATTTTTTTTGCTGTACTGGGGATCGAACTCGAGCCCTTGTTTTTGTCCAAGGTTAGCACAGTACCATTTGGGCTAAATCCCCAGCCCTTTTTTTACTTTTACTTTTTTGAGAATAAATGAGTTCACTGTGGGTTATATAGATAGTATAAAAGCATAAAGTAGGAAAGCAATATCATAAAGAATTCTCTCAACATACATGAGCACTTGTGTACAGTTTTCTATGTCATATATATATATATGTGTGTGGGTTTGGTTTTTTTGTTTGTTTGTTTGTTTTTTAGTTTTTTTGAGATTGGGTCTCGCTTTGTAATTCAGGCTGGCCTGAACTCACTATGGAGCCCAGGCTAGCCTCAAATTCATAGCAGTCCTCCAGGCTCTACCCCCTGAGTGCTGGGATTACAGGCATGAGCCACCACACCCGGCTCTACACCATATTTTTTTTTTTTTTTAGTTTATCTCATGTAATTTTTCTATTACATTGAAATCTTTCTGTTGCCTTGCATCATTGTTTAATCATTCCTCATAATTTGCTTTTTCTTACTGTTGTAATTACTCCTGTGATGGGTATCATATGTATAAAACATGGGTTGTGTTCTTACTATGCCTTAAGACAGGTTTGTATCTCAGCAGAAATGCACGTATTCAGTGCTGTGTGCATAACCAGACAACCTTCCAGAAAAGCGACGTGACTTGTGCTTGTACAAGCAGCATGTAAGCCTGTGTACATGGCAGCCTCACAGACAGTGTCCGCATTGTTTAATGTCTTTGCTGCTCTGAGCTGGAGTTGGTGCACTCCTGCAGTCCTGGCTACTCAAGAGGGTCACTGGAGCCAGTGGGAGCAACATGGTGAGATAATGAGACCCTGTCTCAAAGACAGAAAAAACACTTTGCTACTTTAACAGGTGAAAGTGGTCTTATGTTTTAATGGGGAACTTTTTCTTCAGTAATAAATAATCTTTATTTTTTTTTTTTAAACAGGGTCTCACTTTGTAGATCAGGCTGGCCCTGAGGGCATTATGTAATTTAGGCAAGCCTCGAACTTCAGCATTCTTCTGCCTCTGCTTCCTGAGTGCTGGAATTACAAGTTTGAGCCACCAAGCCCAGCATTTGTGGTGTGTGGTACTGATTGCTGTGGGCATGAGTCACCATGCCCAGTATTGTTGTATGTGATTACCAGGGATGGAACCAGGGACCTTGCAGTGGTTCCTTGCTGGAACCACTGAGCTAAATCTCTGTCCCTCTGTCATTGTTTTTATCCCTCCTCTCACCTCCAGTCATGTCCTAGACCTGTATCCCAGAAGGGAGGCCTTCATAAAAAGAGATCTCCCAAGACCTGAAAAGGGGGTTTATGAAGGAGGGAGTTTTGAAGTCAGCCTTCAGATGAAAGGGGCAAACAGGGGGCCCAGGTCAGAGGTCAGGACTTAAGAACAGATGTCCTGTGGGTAAAATAAAGCTGTTAATCTACCGAGGTTAAAAGAATTTCAGAAATTTACTAAAACTGTAAAATGTCCAATTTCAAGGAAAGAGCATCCCTAAGAAATACCATGGGGATGTATGTCTTAGACAAAAATAAACAGGAGAAGAAAAAATAGACTATAGCCAAGGCCAGTTAAAAGGGAGTCCGTGAAAAACCTGGGGGTTCCTGAGGCTTTACCACCTTACTTATTCCTTGTGCTGTTTTAGAGATTAGTGTGAACTGGCTTGGACCATTGGTGTAGAGTTGGGTAGTGCTATCTGTTGAGTATAAGCCTTTACTAGGGTAAGTAGAAGTAACAGAATGATTCTGTTTATATTCCAAAAGTTGTATTCTAAGTTGATAATGTAACATTCCTTTTTTTTTTTTCTTTTTTGAGACAGGGTCTTACTTTGTACTTCAGGTCATTCTTGAACTCACTATATAGCTCACACTGGCCTTGAATTTGTGGTAATTCTCTTGCCTCAACTTATTAAGTGTTGGGATTATAGGTGTGTGTCACTATGCCTGGCAGATGAGACTTCTATTTCTTTAGTTCTTCAGTATTGTTTTAAATTTGTGAGTCTTCATGAACTTTAATGTTGAGTCAGAGAATAGTTGATCCCTCCCCGCTTTTTGGTACCTGGGATTGAACTCAGGACTTTGCACTTACAAGGCAGGAGCAGCACCACTAAGCTAAATCCCCAGCTGATCTCCTTTTTTGTGAGGCCGTTTAATTTCTTTTACCCTAGATGCTGAGAAATGTCAGAATGTTGAAACAGACACAAGTATAATTGTTTGCCCCCCTTTAAGCAGCCATGTTGACTTTAAAATATCAAACGTAATAAATTTACTTAAGACAGGTGGGTTATGGTCATGAAGATTTGATCTATAAACTATTTGCAGTTATGTTGCTTTCTTGGTAGGTCCTTCTTTACAATGCTGGGGATTGAACCCAGGGCACTTCACGTACTAGACAAGCACCTTTTCAAAAATCTTCATAGTCCTATGTCATTGGACTGAAATACAGTGACACCCTAGGAAAAATGAAGTTGCGCGACAAACTTCATCTGCCCCCCAGCCCCATAGAGCTGGGCATTTGAGCCATAGCTTTATGCATACCAGATAGCTCTATGCCTGAACCCATTTAGTTTATTTCCAAAATGGTTTTGGATGAAGCAAATAGGGCCTTAGGACAGTTACAGAATAATGCTAATTCAAATTCGATGTAAATTTCTTCTGCCTCTTCCGAAGGAAATTTTATTTTATTTATTTATTTTTTTTTTTGAGACAGGATCTCACTTTGTAGTTCAGGCTGGCCCTGAGCTCACTATGTAGCCCAGGCAAGCCTCGAACTCAGCAATCCCCCTGTCTCTGCCTCCCGAGTGCTGGGATTACAGGCATGAGCCACCATGCCCAGCACTGTGGTATGTGGTATTGATTGCTGGTGGGCATGAGTCTCCATGCCCAGCATTGTATGTGGTTACCGGGGATTGAACTCAGGACCTTGCGCTTGCGAGGCAGGCACTGGAACCACTGAGCTAACCCTCCGGCCCTTCTGAAGGAATTTTTAAGGTCTAGTTTTTTTGGGGGGGTGTAGTTTTGGTTTGTTTGTTTGTTTGTTTGTTTGTTTTTAAGACAGGGTCTTGCTTTATAGTTCAGGCTGGCCCTGAGCTCACTATGGAGTCCAGGCTAGCCTCGAACTCAGCAGTCCTCCTGCCTCTGCCTCCCAAGTGCTGAGAGTACAATCATGAGGCACTATGCCTGGCTTGGTGTTAAAATTTTGATAGTTAATTTATTGCCCCCCAAACACCCCTGGGGTTTTTTTGTTTTTTAATTTTTTTTGGAACAACCTGTGCTTCAGGCTGGCCTTGAACTCACTATGTAGCCAAGACAGGCCTCAGACTTGTGATCTTCCTGCATCAGCCTCTCAAGTGCTGGGATTCAGGCATGTGCCACCATGCCCAGCAATCGGTTTATAAGTTTGGTTCTGTCAGTAGCTTAGTAGAGAATAAATTACACAACTTACTAGTATTTGTATATTTCAGATAGAAATGACATGTTTGCCACTTTATATTTTTTATAAGCTGCAGATGGGCATGTGGGTATTTGTCTTCCACACTGCAGCACTTAACTCGATGAAACTGATTTTTGTTTCCTCCCAGAGCTCATGTTTCTCAAACTGATCTTATAGACCATTTCTTTCTTTCTTTTTTTAATTTGAATCTTTATTGGTACATTATATATACACATCATGATCACACACAATATTGAGAATTTGTACCAGTATATGACACAATTTAATTCTCATCTTTCCTCATTCCCCTACCCACCGCCTCGACCCTACATACATGAGCTGTTTCCATTTTTTTATTACCATCATATTTTTTCTTCCCCTTATTACTTACCCCTATGGCCCATTTTCCTTTGAATATTTTGATTCACAATATCTACCATATATTCTAGACCTCATTTACATCATCAGTTTCTCATACCAGAGAAAAGATAAGATATTTACAGATCTGTCACCCGTTTATTGCACTTATGAATATGTCCTGAAGATACATCCATTTGAATACAAATGTCTCAATATTCTTTATGGCAGAGTAATACTTCATTTTATAGAAGAACCATATCTTCTTTATTCAGTCTCCAGTTGATGGGCATTTGGGTTGTTTCAAAGATTTAGCTATCTGGACCACTTCTTTCTGTTGATGTATAGGGGTAGCAGAACATGATGGTAGAATGTAGGTTTTAGGTTGGAATCTGGGTTTAAAGAATCCAAGGTATCCGAGCAACCTTGGCAAGTTACTGAACTGCTTCAAGCCTTAGTTTTCATCTATAAGAAAAGAGTAAACTTGAATGTGAAAATTAAATTATATAATGTGTGTAAAGCACATGATCTAGAAAAAACATTTAAAAATAAGAATAGTTAGGGCCAGGGATTTAGCTCAGTGGCATCTCTCCTGCCTCGCAAGTATAAGGTCCTGACCTTGATCCTTGGTGCCAGGAAAAAAATAGTTATTATAAAGAAACTGGAAGAAAAGTCTTCTAGTGGGCTAAAGTGATTGTATTTATAGTAGTTCAGAATCAGCTAAAAAATTACCTAGTTGCTGTTGATAGTAACCTGCGTAGTTGGAAGTACATAAGCATTCCAGTATCTGTAGATTTCTGGCCTATGGACTGTTTTTCTCCCATCATTCATGCTTGTAAACATTTTTGTCTCAATCACCATTCCTTGAAAACTAAATGCATCCTTGAATACATAATATTGTCAGTGTCTATTGACACCCACCAGAGCTAGGATAACACTGTTGTCTTTATGCTGGTCTAATTTTTGGCAAGCATTAGGATCAAAGACAGACTCCAGGGGTTGATGTGGGACCTCCAGAATGGGGATTGCACAGAATAATCTTATTTTTCCTCTATTCTTCTAGTCTGTTATGTTCTGAACCCACACATGTTTTCGGAAGGACCAGATGGCTGACACTGGCTAATGGGAACCAAAAAGACGAGTGAAAGTAACCTGGTTGTCACATACCCCCAGCTTAGAGGTGCTTCACCCTGCCCCAAGATCAATTTCTTTTTTCTCTGGAGACGTCACCCTGCTGTATCAAAAAGACTACTACAGACAGAAAGTCGCGCATGTTCATAGTAAAGAGGGAGGATCACTTGAGCTTATGAGTTTGAGACCAGCCTAGGTAACATAGTGTTTTGTCTCAAAACAAAATTAAAAACTCTGCTCCCACCTGGCGTATCTGACGTTGGATTATCATTCAAGCAGCAACATTTGTTAAATAAAAAACACTATACTCAAAAAATATGAGAAAGAAGGAGAAGCCTTCTGCTTTTAAAAGGATTTGGGATTTCATGTTTTAGATGTGGGACTTTAGTCATAGACAGGATTTTAGAGTCATAGACAGGAGTTAAAATACAGCTCCACCACTTGTTAAGCTCCTTGACACTGAGTAAGTTGCTTAACTTCTCCAAGCCTCAGTTTTTGTATTGTAATGGGAATAGTAGTACATTCTTCAAATTTGTTATGAGGAATAAATAAGATATAGTTCATTTACTGTGTGCCAGGCACTATGTTAATTGCCCAACAGGCACTGGCCTTTAATTAAGAGCTCATAGTTAAATGAAAGGATAAACACAAAGAACAAAGTTTGAAAAACTATGAACACATTACTGTATATAAAAAAATACTGAAGAAAATGCTAAGATAAGTTTCTAAGGCTTCATAAAAGAGGTAATTTCTCAAGTGTAAGAAAGTATTGAAATGGTGAAGTCAGCTTGTTTGGAGTTTAGAGAATGATACGAAGGTGTTTAGGACATGATTGTAGACTTTATACAAAAGAAAGATGTCATAGCTGGCTTTCCCTGCTACAGTGTAGAGATAGGTTGACCAAATAAAAATAACCGTAGCCTAAAATATGTAAATTGATTGAACAGATAGAGATAATCCTGAGGGCCCATCAAAATGAGAAAACTATGGAACTTGGCAGTAAGCCCAGTGGGTAACCAGAGAGTAGTCAAAAGTGATTACAAGGTTGTTGGGAGTGAATTAGATATCAAGGGATCTGGAAGAGAGAAATCATGAGGTAGGTTTTCTTCTTTGAAGGTAAGGAAAGATCAAGTGCAGACTGAGCTGTGGCCAACCGTTTGCAGACCAGGAATCCACACCAGCTCTAATCAGAGAGCTCTTGGTGTGCAGGAACTGCCAGTTTGCCGACGTGAAAGAGCCCCAGACTGGGTAATGGTGAGCCCTGAAGTCGCACCCCAGCTCTGCCAGTGAGTGAGCACGGGTAAGTCATCCACCTTCTCCGGGTGGCCTTGAAGGCGCTCCCTCTCCTGAGATGAAAGAAAGGGAGCCCAGAAAACCCAGAGCAGCCTCCTTCCTGTCTCAGGATAGCAAAGGATCTTTGGAAACTACTCATGGTAGCAGATTCCAGCTGTGGGTTATAAATACCCTCTGTTACCAGCCAAGTCCTGTTGCAACCATAATCACTGATCCTGAGATGTAAATGTGGCACTGGTTAATGCTGTGAGGGCCTAATTGCTGGTTCCCCAGAATGGTGGGGAACATTCAGGCCTTTGTAATCCAGGCAGTTACACTGTCTCATGTACGAGCTTTTCTCCTGACTTGAGCCCTCCTGAGCTCTAATGTTGATTGCAGAACTGTTTTGTTCTACAGATTTTCAAGCACTTTATGCAGACAGCAAGAATTACTGTTTTTATTACTGTCCTACTAATGTGTCCTTTTTCACCTCAATAAGACCAGGTTGGCTGAAGCATAGGGTCAACATTGCGTGCTTTGAAAGAAACCTATGTGATTCCTGTTTATTGAGTGCCGTTTCTTTCAGGGTAGATTTAAGGGCTTTGCCCTTAACAGTACAGTGCTACTGGCTCTAGATTAAGGGTTCAAGCCACCCGGTGGGTTAACTTCAACAGATGAAAATTTTTCCTTGGCTACAGCAACATCCCTAATCCTGACCAGCCATGGAGAGGTTCGGTTCTTACCAGGAAAATGAGTGAATGTGGGATGGCTCACCACATTGGGAAAACAAAACTCACATCCTGCTGATGGTTGGCTGAGGACTGTCATGTCCACATACAAAGAAAAGCATGTGGCAGTTTTAGGACAAAGGTGAGCAGAGATCCACCGTGGAAAGGGGCACATTTTTCTTATAGAGAGAACATCCAAGGCATGCCCCTCGGTAAGCAGTGTTGGTGGGTGACCATGCTCACACGCATGGAGGCTTGCTTTCCCTGCTCCTCATCACCACTCCCCAGCAGGTTCCCACATCTAGCAGCCCTGAGTCACACCCTGCTCAGGCAGTCATGGGTTGGCCCACCTTCTGAGCAAGTCCTGCTCATCATTCTTTGGGTAGGCCTACTCTGCTTTCTTTGTTCATTGAAGATTTTTAGAAAGAGAGATGGCTTGAGGGTGTGATGAACTGCATGCTCTTCAGGAGAACACACAGAGAAAAAGGCAGGCCTAGAGCAGTGTTAGCTCTCATTGGTATCAGCATTAGGATCAGAGAAAGCCTGTTTGGCAACAACACACGCTTGGAATGATTCCTGAATGAGGAGTCTGGTAACATTTCTAAAATTGAAGACTGAGAGTACCTTCATTTGAAAACTGTCATTGTAGTTAGACCTTTGCAGAATTTGGACTGATGCTTGAGTAATACATTAGCTGTGGCAAGATTAGAGCATTACACTGAGAGATAAGAGTGGACAATAGTTGAGAACAGCTGATGTACTCCGCGCAGCTTCCTTTGAGGTATCCCAGTACCTGGCTAGACTTGGTGAGAGTAGTGTTGGTCTTTTAGGTGTCAAGTGACAGTGGGTGCCTCTTTCTACCTTCATCTTTTTTTTTTTTCTTTTTTTGAGACAGGGTCTTACTTTGTAGTTCAGGCTGGCCTTGAGCTCACTGTGTAGCCCAGGCAAGCCTCAAACTCGGCAATCCTCCTGTCTCTGCCTCCTGAGTGCTGGGATTACAGGCGTAAGCCACCATGCCTGGCTCTACCCTCATCTTTTGACTGAATTTATCAGAACTTTACCAAAGGAAAATAGTTTGTGAGACAGCAGTAATGGACAAATGTTGAAGGATTATTTTCTGGTCTGTCTGTATTTCTTTCTTTCTTTCTTTCTTTCTTTCTTTCTTTCTTTCTTTCTTTCTTTCTTTCTTTCTTTCTTTCTTTCTTTCTTTCTCTCTTTCTTTCTCTCTTTCTTTCTCTCTTTCTTTCTTTCTTTCTTTCTTTCTTTCTTTCTTTCTTTCTTTCTTTCTTTCTTTCTTTCTTTCTTTCTTTCTATCTTTTTCTTGTTTGTTTGTTTGAGGATCTCACTGTGTAGTTAATAGTTTAGGCTGGACTTAAACTCACTTTGTAGCACAAGCTGATCTGGAACCTGTGGCTATGCTCCTGCCTCAGCCTCCTTAGTGCTGTGATTACCGACATGAGCCACTACACTCACCTTAAGTTTTTTCTTTTAATTGAAAAGTTTTGTGCATTTAATAATAAGGGCCCATTTTCTATTCTTGCACATATATGAGAGGGAAGAGTAAAAGACATCTGAGAGTAAGGTGAAGTGTGTTGGAGGGTTGTTGGTGTCTGTTAGTCTGTGCTGTGTAGGGGTCTGCAATTGTGTTTAGGTTTCGTTCTCCTTGATTCCTGGGTCGTCTTCACTCTCAATAGAATTACTGAAAGATGTGCTCAGTTCTCACTAGAGCAGAAAAGGAAGTATGTCTGCTGTTAGGCTTAGAGGCCCTTATCTGTTGGGTTGTGTTTTGGGAAGGTTATTGACAGGTTTCACTAGAGAGCCTGTTGCACATGTAGTATGGACACACAGACATATAATCACTGGAACGCATCCACCCCTGCACTGACAAGAGATTTGTAAGGAGAACACTTAAGGAGGAGAGGTTAATTTGATATAACTAGAAAGCACAAAAAGTCTAGGTTAATTTTAAGATTCTCTGATACTAGTTACCAAAAAGAGTTTTTGAAGGCACTAAAATGTAACTCATGGAAAGTTAAATAAAATGTTTAAATCTGGGCCGGAGGGTTAGCTCATTGGTTCCGGCGCCTGCCTCACAAGCGCAAGGACCTGAGTTTGATCCCCGGTTACCATATATAATGCTGGCCGTGGAGACTCAGGCCCACCAACAATCAACACCGCATACCACAATGCCGGACGGACATGGTGGCTCACGCCTGTAATCCCAGCACTCGGGAGGCAGAGACAGGAGGATTGCTGAGTTCGTGGCAGCTTGCCTGGGCACCATAGTGAGCTCAGGGCCAGCCTGAACTACAACGCGAGACCCTGTCTCAAAAAAGCAAAAAAAAAAAAAAAAAAAAAAGTTCTAATATTGACACCTAGAGTTTTAAAGGGATTTTAGTTAATAAAAATTAAATTTATCCCTGTCCATCTGTTGCTTTTATTTTCTGACCTGACAATTTTTACATTTTAAATTATCCTTAAGTCGAAGTAAAAATTTAACATTTATCTCTCATGCTTTTGGTGTTTGGACAAACTTTAGAAATAGGTAGTATAATTCTCTTACTTCACAAATAAATTAAGTCTTCCCAAAGATGAAATGATTAAAATATGCCATTCAGTGATAGCTTCTGAAGTGAAAGCCCAGGCCACTGCTTCCTGCTCCAGTCTGTGGTTTTGTGTCAGACTACAGGCTTAGATCCCAACTCTACTAGTTTTTAAAATGAAGTTATTTAACTTTGTGTCTCAGTTTCTTCATCTGTGAATTAGGAATAATAGTATCTAGCTCTTGGGTGCCATGAATATTAAATAAGTAACTGTCTAGTAGAAGAGAGAAGTTAAAACCAGACAACTTTTCCTTGTTATTATCTGTATAGCCTTCCTAACTTATTTGGAAACCATTCACCCTACTTACTCAAGGAAAGCAGATCTAAACTAATTTGGTAGAACCAACTACACATTTTACTCTCTGAACAGGAGTTCCTGTCAGATATGATTTCCTGAATAGGAAACATTTTTGTTTTAATCTTCAGACCTGTCCAGCACATCAGTGGCAGAGAAAAGTGACAGATGCCTGATTTGATCTTTGAACTGGACTTTAAAATGCTCCAAATAGATTTTGTGGCTTTTCATAGAGGAGTAGCTAAAGTTCCTTTTGTGAAACAAGTTGGATCTTAAGTCATCTGTTTTATTAAGTGTCCTGAATCTCTCTCATACCTGCAATATGGCTACCAAGTGACCCACTTGTCGAAACCTTTCAGGTGTCTATATTGGAGAAGGACCATGAGGCACATTTTCCTGTAACATCACAAATTGTCCCTCAAATTCGGAGAAGAGTTTCATTAGCAGAGGATACCTTCAGTTTGTAGAGAGATGGATCTGTTAGTTTTTATTTTTAAGTAATTGTGCCTCTAAACAGATTGTGCTTGCCTTTCCTGAAAGGTCAGAGTGAGTTCTGCGTGTAAGCCGTGAGCAGCATAGTTTCTGAACATGGGAGGACACATTCCCCTGTGGGTCTGACGGAAGCATCATTTGGTCTTCAGAACAGGTGGCGTTCCACTTCAGTTAGCTTGCAGAGCTTAGGATCTTGAATTCCCTGACCTCTGAAGGGATAAAACCTTTACAATTTGGAAAGAAAACCTTTTGGATTTTCCTGTGGTGCATGTGTTTAACCCTCAGGAGTCAGTGGGACCAAGCAGTGGGTACCTCCTAGGGGGAGGAAGAGCATCTCACCAAGCTCATGTCCTGAGTTGTCACTTGTCCCTCCCTATTTGCTGATGGCTTAGATTCATTAGATCATAAAATGCCTTTAGGGCCAGAGATGTACCTCAGTGGTTCCAGCGCCTGCCTAGCAAGGGCAAGGTCCCTGGTTGGATCCCTGGTAACCACATAAAATAGCGGACTTGGTGACTCACACCCACCAGCAATCAGTACCACACCCCACAGTGCTGAGCGTAGTGGCTCACGCCTGTAATCCCAACACTCAGGCAAGGAGGCATCGGAACGAAGATGGAGTTTGAGGCTTGTCTGGGCTACATAGTGAGCTCAGGGCCAGCCTGAACTACAAAGCAAGACCTTGTCTCAAAAAACAAACAAACCAAAAACAAAATACCTTTGGAGAAACCAAAGTATAGCAGATTTATTTTTTTATTTGCTTTGTTGAAACTTCCATCTGTGAAAATAATAGATGATCCATACTACTTAGCAAAGGAAAGAGCAGCTACAGAATAGTACTTGTTACAGATTTTTAGTGAGTGCAAAGCACTTTAGAACATAGTAAGCCAGTGATTTGGAGAGGCTTTACTTGCCTTGTTAAATATAACACAACATGTTAAAAATCATTCTTTATTAAGCTACTCAGTAATTCAAGCCCACAGAAAAGTGCGAAGCCACATTTTAAAGTCTTCATAGCCCATAAATTGGACTGGTAGCTTCTATATTCTGTTTCTGCAAAACACTCCTACAATAAATACCTGGGTATGTTTGTTTGTGTTTTGATGGAGTTGAGATTTAGTAACTAATAGTTTTAATATCATTCACATATTTCAACATGAAAGAACCCTCCAAAACTGGCCTAACCCTTGGATCATGGCATATTGTCTCTTTGAGAGATTCTTGTATGAAAAGAACTCTTAGTAAAAGAGAATTTCAGTAATTGTAGTTTCTCTCACGGTGTTACAAAGTACATCATTACAAATTGGATTTGCTTTTTGTTAGTAGCAGGCTGGATGCCTGTTGTAGTGTTGGTGTTGAAATGCAGAGAAGCACTAGTCAATGTTTGCCACATCCAGCACCATGTCAGTCTAAGGAAATTGCTTGTAACTTTGCTTTGTGATTAGGATCAGCTAGGTTTCGGTTTTTAAATATGGACAGTGGGCACAAAACTAGACTTTTCACAGCTGTGTTAGACAAAACTAAGAAAATATTTAATGATAACATAGTTTATGGGGTGTTTGTTTAATTGTGCTTATAAGTATCTTGCAAATTTTATGCTTTATAAATTGTATTCTTCAGTGGGCATTAATAGGTTTGGGAGGGTTGTTTTCTTTCTACTTTGTATTAAACCACCATACCCCTGCTGGGAAATTCCTAGCAGTTTGGTATAAAGATGTTTGCACAGTTACATACAGATTTTAGAGAACACCAGCATATCTAAAATGTCATAGAAATGAATTTGAGATTTCATAGGGAAGTAAACATATCAAGTTTTTTTTCACTGATGGTTTCTAGAGCAGTTAAGTCATTTGTGACTAATTTGTTCAAGTAGAGGAACAAGAACTTTATAAAGATTTTCTTCCTTTTCAGTGGAGGTTTAAGATACTGTGATTTTCCCCTGCTGTGTTACTCCAAGTAAGATATAACAATACAACAGTGCCTGACTATAGACCTCATTGTTCTTTAAGATAACTCATACAACTCAATAAAAAGATGTTTTCATGTTTGAAGAGCAGACATTCAATTTGTGAAGTTATATAGTTTTATACCTTACACCGAGTATCCCTGGGAGGGCTTTGCTGTTGCTGCCATCTCCTTGGGCAAACAAAGTGTCTGTATATCTAGGCAGCACCTCTAGAAAGACGGGGCTCTACCTTGAGAAGTCTCCCTACCTCTTGCTGTGCCCGTTGGCACAAAGAGCAAAGTGGTTTCAGCTAAGGAAAAAAGAAAATTGACCCTTAGTTCGCAAAACCCACCTAACCTTTGCTGAGCATGAACCTCATTGCTTTCTCTTGAATGTTAGTGAAGCTGGATGTCCAAATGATGCCAACTGGGATTGTTTGCTTTCTTCTAGGTATGGTTTTGTGGAGTTTGATGATCTGCGTGATGCAGATGATGCTGTGTATGAATTGAATGGCAAAGACCTTTGTGGTGAGCGAGTAATTGTTGAGCATGCCCGTGGCCCACGACGAGACGGCAGTTACGGTTCCGGACGCAGTAAGCATTTGAAGGACATATTTGTATCAATGACATGCCTTCTTTATTAAATGTTAATTTTAAAAAGTAATTAATATTACATTTAAATGTATTGATGTTTATGCTGTTTTATAAATTTTGTATCTTTTTAATGTAGAATTGCAAATTCTAATGTAGAATTGATATTTAATTAAATTAATGATGAATTTCTTGTTTTAATGCTTTATAAATATGTTTAATGATGCGTGTTTGTGTTATTTTTTTCTCTGTAATGCAATTGCTAACATAGATTTAACAAAGACCTCAATGTTTTAATTAAAAGACTCCTTTGAGGCTAAGATGACTGCCTGTTCCATTTGCTGACCTTGAGTTACCTTTCCGTGCGTGGCTCTTTGAACCTGTATGGCCCTTGGCTGACCAAAAACAGGAAGCCATGTGACGACCGCAACCATTCCCCATTAGACCTGGGTGGTGAGGATCCTAAGGGTTAGACACAGATGAGATTAAACTAAAATAGGTGCCTGAAAATCTTTTTTTATACAAAATATTCAAAAAAATTTTAATCACTGTGAGTAACAAAGGAACTGATTTAGTAATTTGGTTACTTATTTCTAAATTGTTAAATTTAATATTTTAAAATTTATGCATGTTAATTTTAAATATTAACATATACTTACAACTTTATAAATTAAATTTTCATGTTTAATTGATAGCTCTTTATAAAAATCTAGTTGAAAATTAAGGGTGGGGCTAGAGTTAAAATACAATGTGCTATTGTTTGGGGAGGGGAGTAAAGAACACATTTTAAGGGGAGTATGTGTTGTGCTATCTTTTCCTTTCCCTCCACTGAATTAATCCTATATGTTTGGACCTTCCAAAGGTGGATATGGTTATAGAAGAAGTGGCCGAGATAAATATGGCCCTCCCACCCGCACAGAGTACAGACTTATTGTGGAGAATTTGTCAAGTCGGTGCAGTTGGCAAGACCTAAAGGTTTGAGTTTCATTATCCTTCTAGGGTAAGGTTGGGCCAGAGTTAACATTAGGAAACAGGTAAATTTATGTACCCATACACAGAATATGACGGTGTTATATCTCTGAAAACTTCCTCAGGGCATTTGGAAATTCCCCACTTAAAATTCCTGTGAGAGTACAAAGAAAGACACCAGAATTTCATTCCTACTGCTTTTTGTGAGGCTGTCATTTTAAGGACAAACGTCTTTGTGAAATTTTGCTCTGTAGACAATGTTACAAGGAGATGCCAGTATAGTTTCTCACCAGTAAAAGCTTAGAACCACCAGTGTTTCTGGAAACATGAGCTGTAACATGGAAATTTATGTCAGTTTCCAGTATGGATCCTCAGAGATGAAACTGACAAGTGAAAAAGAATGATCAGTTTCCTACCTTATTTCTTTTTTGTTTGCAGAGGGGGAATAGAGGGCATTTTCAGTAATAAATGGAACATTCCTAGCAAAATGAGTATGTTTAGTTTCGGCAAAGAGATGTTAGGAATCATTTACATTCATGTTAACTTAAAGCAGTATATTTGTTAAAATTTGCATTTGCATAGTGAGCTCAGGGTCAACCTGAACTACAAATACAAAGCAAGACCCTGTCTTTAAAAAAAAATTTTTATTTTATTATTATTTTTTTTTTTGCTTTTGCCCCCAACAGCCTTAAGATAACAAAAATGAAACCCAAAAAGCTTAAATTACACAATTGATCTTAAGAAAAGGGCTGAGAACAGGACTTGACTCCCAGCGTCGGGATTTTTTAGTACACTGTGTAGTGTAGCCTTGTGTTCACTGTCAGCATTATAGGAGACCGTTACTAAACGTCTACCAGTGAAGTTAAGCTTGTTGGAGGAATGACTTTAGAATTCTGAGAAATGGAAAGCGAACAGTGTGGGTAGCATGCAGTGGGTACCTACCCCCATCCCTACTCCATACTGAGAACTGGACTTGGGACCTTCACACTGAGCTACATCCCCAGACTTTCTTTTTTTTTTTGAGACAGGGTCTCGCTTTGTAGTTCAGGCTGGCCCTGAGCTCACTATGTAGCCCAGGCAAGCCTCGAACTCAGCAATCCTCCTGCCTCTGCCTCCCGAGTGCTGGGATGACAGGCATGAGCCACCACTCCCGGCACTGTGGTATGTGGTATTGATTGCTGGTGGGTGTGAGTCAGCACGCCCAGCATTGTATGTGGTTAATTGGGATCGAACTCAGGACCTTGCACTTGGGACGCAGGCGCCAGAACCACTGAGCTAAATCTACAGCCCTCCAGACCTTTATTGAGATAGGGTTTTAGTTGCCCAAGTTGGGCTAGAACTCGCAGTCCTCCTACGATTGCCTCTCAGAGTGCTGGGATTATGGTCATGTGCCAACACACCTGACAGAAGTTACTGTCTTCGTGAGTACACAATCCCAAGCCCTCATGTGGTATCACTAAATATTTTATTTGCATCATACCGTACTTCTCTCTTATAAAAGTTTTCAGTTTTTTGTTTACAATGGGAGTCTGGTTGACAGTCTTAGTTGGCTTTATATTTCTATATCCTTGGATACAGCAATTTTCTAGTAAGTCAAGGTTTCCTTAAGAGCAGGGCCTGGATCAAATCAGTTCTGTCACTTATCATTTTTGTGATCTTAGCCAGTTCTTTATTAACCTTTGTGTCTATATTCTTCAACTATAAAATTGGGCTAATACTAATTTGTAATAAAGGTTATTATGAAAACAGTGCATTTTTATAAAAAGTGTAAAATGGTTACTGGCACAAAACAGTGTTAGTTATTTTAAAAATGCAAAAGAAACAAATTTAAGAGATCTTGTTTAAAAATTTTTAATTTGGGGGCCAGAGGGTTAGCTCAGTGGTTCCGGCACCTGCCTCGCAAGCACAAGGTCCTGAGTTCAATCCCCGGTAACCACATACAATGCTGGGCGTGGAGACTCACGCCTACCAGCAATCAATACCACATGCCACAGTGCCGGGTGTGGTGGCTCACGCCTATAATCCCAGCACTTGGGAGGCAGAGACCGGCGGATTGCTGAGTTCGAGGCTTGCCTGGGCTACATAGTGAGCTCAGGGCCAGCCTGAACTACAAAGTTGAGACCCTGTCTCAAAAAAAAAAATTTTTTTTAATTTGTGTGGCTGGGGATTTAGCTCAAGTGGTACCACGCCTACCTTGCAAGCACAAAAGTCCAAGTTCAATCTATGGTACCCCCCCCAAAAAATGTATAGTGCCCAGTGTAATGCCATTGAACTAAAAATGAGGTACTATGTACTGTCAGTAGCATTGAGAATGGAAGTTTCAACTCTTTAGTAGGGTTGTGGTAAGGACTGTTCCAGGAGTCTCACTGCAGAGGTTCATATTCAGCCAGTTCATTGGTTTACAACCTGATGGGCCTTGAGCGATTCACTTAACATTTCTGATTGCACCTTACATATCTGTAAAATGGAAGTCATGATTTTATCTACCTTATGTGAGTTGCCGTATGTGGTTGTAGTTAGAACTTACTTATTTAAAAGATATCATACAACAAATATTCAATAGATTAGCTGATTTTACTACTACTTTGGAAATGGTGACACTTTTCAGGCATACCAAAATGACCCTGTATCTTATTTTACCAGGGCTGTCTTAGTCTTATCCTCACCACCCTCATTCACTGTTAAGAATGAACACTTGGATGATTGCCTGCCTTTTAACCCAAGTCCTTACTCCTTCATATAATTCAGTTGAAAAAAGAAATTTTTATAATGAGATGTTCTTGATTAGGAACAATAGCAAAAATCTAAAAAGTATTAGGCACACACATTATGAAGATTGTGTATATGTGAAAACATGTAAACATGTTTATGATGCAGTGCACAAAGAATAGAAACAAAGTGATGTATTTAAGGGCCAAGGATGTGTTTAAGGACTGTGCGGTACAGTGGAAAAGTGTTTGTCCAGCACAGCCTTTGGCCATAATCCCCAGCACTGCCACAAAAATAATAAATGATGTAATAAATGATGTACTTGTGAATATTTCAGAAAAGAAATATATAAAAATGAACTCCATTGACAGTGCCGGGCGTGGTGGCTCACACCTGTAATCCCAGCACTCGGGAGGCAGAGACAGGAGGATTGCTGAGTTCGAGGCTTGCCTGGGCTACATAGTGAGCTCAGAGCCAGCCTGAACTACAAAAGCGAGACCCTGTCTCAA
>PVIC010028043.1:0-23491 GCA_004025085.1 Thryonomys swinderianus
TCTTGCATAAAAAGATCCAAGAGTTACTGAAATTCCCAGAAGTACAGTTTTAATGTCTATCTCACTTTTGAGTTTGATCAATAATCAGATTGAGAAATAAAAACTCATCCCAAGTTGTTCTGGAAATGGGAACTACTAAATAAGATAAGCTGATAGTAGAAAATAAGTATCACTTAAACAAAGAGATGCCCAAAGCAGTGGAAGAAGGCAAATAGGTATTTATGAATGCTTCAGAAAAACGAAACCATTTCACTCAATCCATTCTGTTTCAGGGGATGTGGCTTGAACTAGCTAAATCTTTGCAAATGAATAATTTATGAAAGCTCCAGTTCCCTTTGAATAACATAATTTAAACTGAAACCATTATAGCGTACAAGGAAAAAGAAGAACTCATTTCAAATTTTTTCTAATTTCACCATGAATTACCACATCGTTTTGATTTAAGGTAATCTAATAACCATTTTGGACCACTGCATCAGGCTCAGCAAACTCTGTGTATGCAGCCAGTGTCCCACTCAGAAGTCCGTTCAAAGTAGCTTAACTTGAACAAATTCATCTAAGCTCAGACCTGATTTAAATCCATTTAAAAATAATTTTTACCATACATTGCTATATTTCTTTCCTAAAACACACTCTGATTCTAGATCAAAGGGAAAACTTAAGTACAAACGAGAAGGGAGGCTGACAAACCATGCCAAACACCAGGTAGACTACAATGTATATTCATTTCATCAAAAATGACTTTTTTATGTCTCTGATATTCTTTTTTTGTTTGTTTGTTTGTTTGTTTGTTTGTTTGTTTTTGAGACAGGGTCTCGCTTTGTACTTCAGGCTGGCTCTGAGCTCACTATGTAGCCTAGGCAAGCCTCGAATTCAGCAATCCTCCTGTCTCTGCCTCCCGAGTGCTGGGATTACAGGCGTGAGCCACCATGCCCAGCACTGTGGTATGCGGTATGTGGTATTGATTGGTGGTGGGCATGACTCTCCACACCCAGCATTGTATGTGGTTACTGAGGATCGAACTCAGGACCTTGTGCTTGTGAGGCAGGCGCCGGAACCACTGAGCTAACCCTCCGGCCTGTCTCTGATATTCTTATTCAAAAGTTTGTGCTCTAGTTAATGATCACAGTTATATAACTACAACATTATCTTTGATTTCAAATTTTTCCAACGGCGCTGTGTTTAAGAAATAACTAGAACAAAACTAGGCTAAAGTGCCCTTTCTAAACTCAAAGAAAGAAAATCAAACAGGTCACAATGGGGCGATCAGCGGGTGAACACTTGAGTAATACTCTTCTGGATGCACTTGAACATCTCCCTCTCGGCACCTCGCACATCCCACGTCTGCTGAAGCATTTTTTCATCAATATTCTCTCTACCCTTAAAATATATGTATATGGTTATTTTTTAAATACTGTATAAAAATAACGTAAAATACATCACTTCTATGCCACATTCTGATCGCTCATTGGTGGGGCTGCTGTTTTCACTTATGCATTATGTATGCCCTCTTTACAGATGACGTCTGCCCCGGATGCCGCCTTTCCTACCACGAACAACCCCGGAGCACAGCTTGTGAGCTCCTCCATCTGCGCATCCTGCTGGAAAGGGCGCCCCACCCTGGCCCAGCCCCATTCCAACTGGCCAGTCGTGGGTCAGTGTTAATTATTAATGACCAACTCATAACTCACAGCGGAGTTAACAGGCCTGCCTGACAAAATAAGGAAACAAACGCTGCAAGAGAAGAAGAGAAAAGCTTATGCGAAAATTTGGCTGCGGGTCCAACTCTTTGCTTCCAATTTCTGTGGAGCCCTCTGGCATACTTAGGGCTATCCCCTTTCTCAGTCCTAAGGTAGAATACAATGGGGAGGTGCTCATAAAAGAAAGGGGCAAAGCTTTAGCCCTGCAACCCTCTAGAATTCAGAGATAGAAGCTCTTAAGTGAAAGAATCTGGAAATTTAATCCACAGCCTATCATACACCCTAAGAATGTAATCTCACCAACCCACACTGCCTCTTGAAGGGCTTGATTTAGTTAGTCAGCTTTCTACTTCCACACCTTCTAATTGTGGAATTCCCTTTCATTTCAATTCTCCTTGGGACCAAACTCTGATTAAACTAACACATATGGTTTCTAGGATTTTGAATCTGAGGATCCCTAGCAAAAAACTACTTCAAGAGTAAACAAGTCGGCGTTTTCCCTGCCTGAAGTAGATAGGCCAACACTCAGGCAGACAATTAATTGACCCAGACTCCCTTGCACTTTCTCTTCTGTGTGAAGAAGACAAGACAAAAATCCTCTGGCAACCACAGCCCAATATCTTTTTTCTGCCAGCTCAGCACATTCCAAGTTAATGTACTCAGCTTTTTAGAATCTCCTACAATGTTAACATATTATTTACATCTCACAGATGACCTTTCTTTCTAAAACTTAATTGAAACTCACTTTTTTGAAGAGAAAGCATTGATTGCCACTTAAGTAAGAGTTATGGACTGTAGTTTTCGCAAGTTGACACCCTAATGTCTCAGAGAAAGGGCAGCTGGCAGGAAGGCACAGGAATCCAGAGATGGGCACGTCCACACTAATAACAAAGCCACTCACACAGCCGCCAGGCTGATTTTCCAGCCCCTTGAGCTCACAGGTTTTCCCTATCTCTGTCTTTTCTCAAATAAACTGAGTTTGAACAACTATTTCGTCTATTGTTTCTTCCTTTTTTTTTTTCTGTGTCAGTTGGTACTTTCACACAAGTCTGAAAACTTTTTCAAATCCACAGAAAGAAGCAAGGATAATTTATTGTTTTATCTTTTGTGAATACATTTTCTACACGTTTCTTGGCATATGGAGTCTTTTGTATTTTGTTAAGCACCTACTACTATAAGCCAGGCATTGTTCAAGACCCTAAGGATACCACAGGAAACATAAAGACGAAGTCCTTGTTCTCAGTTCTGATGGCACTTCTGCTGGGAGTGCAATTCATGCTATCATTTCTAGCTTATCCTCTCAAAAGAATATAGATTAGGGAATGAGATGCACCATGGCTGGGGACCATTTTCATAAACCGGAGCTGCGATCTGAAGAACAAGAAAAACCAACTGTGACAAGATCAGGAGCATAATATATAGAAGACAGAACCAATTCAACAGGCCCTGAGTTCAAAGATGCCCCATGGCCTCATGGATGTTCACAGTGATAGGAAGTAGTAAGAAAGAGTTGTTCAGCTGATGTAGGGGAATATAAAGGTCATTCAAGCCATGCTAAAGAGTTTGGATTTCATATAATCCAAACTAAAAACAAGGCATTCTAAAGTGTTTATGATATGTCAGTAACACTTTAGCTGCTGTGGGTGAATGGATGGGAGGAGGGTAAGAAGGGAAGCAGAGAGAGCGTGTGCTGGCTTTTGCAGAGTTCCACATAAGACAGTGGTGGCTTGTCTTAGCTGAAAAAGCAAAGAGGAAATAAGTAGATAGAGTTGAGAACTGGTTTTGGAGGTAAGTGTCTCATGATGAGCTGGACAGTAGTCCCCCTTCTATTACAGCAGAGTATTTTAAAAGAGACTATATTTGGCTTGAAAATTGTGTTACAGTTTGTGTCTATATGTCCCCACAAAACCTCATGCCATCATAGGTATGTTTTTTTTTTTTTTTTCCCAGAGGTGGCTGGATCTACAATGTGTGGTGCTGGGATTAAGGGTGAGTGATTGCTAAAATAATTCACTGATAGGTTTGGCACCTGTCCTAAACAAGGTAGCCTCAACAGAATATAAAAGGAACAGAAAGAAGCTACTATGATCACTTGTCTTGTGGCTTGCTGCTATTGCTGTCTTCTGCCTGCCATGAACCATTTTCTCCTCTGTGATGCCCCTCTACCATGCCACCCTGCTTTGGAGCCAACTGATTATGGAATGAAATCTCTACAAACTGTGAACCAACTTTGCCTCAACAATAAGAAAAAATTAACTAAGACAGGAGGGATGTTGTGGATATATTAAATGTGAGATTCTCGTTAAGCATTCAACTGAAAAACTTAAGCACCTGGACATGGAGGTATTCTGCAAAGTCAAAAGAGAGCACTGTTTCACTGGAGAAGTTACCTGAGTAGAATGACTCCACAACTTATTCAACCTATATTCAATACCTATTATGTGGCTGACACTGTTCTACTTGATAGAATAGATTCCGAACATGAGTGCTCCCTCTCATAAGTTCGTATCTAACAGGACACAAATAATACAAAGAATACTATGGCAGATAGCAATAAATGTCATGATAAAATGTTACAGTGGTAGAAGACATGATGGCTTTATAAATGTGTCCTTTTTATGCAAATATACCTTAAATTTGGCATGCATATCTGGTAGAATATGAAAGAACTAGTGTTTTGTCAATAAAACAACTGGCAGTCTGTTCAGAGTTACAAGGTATGGTGGGTGTATTTCAGGTGAAACACAGATGGTCAAAATTCAGAAAGAACTCAGAAATATATTCACAAGTAGAGGTTAAAAAAAGAAAGAAGACATTCTGCAACAGTCTATTCAACCTAACAAGATTATCAGAGCTCATTTTCAAGCTAGACTTTATGGCCCTCCATCTCTTCAACTCTTTTTATGCTTCCAGACAAAGAAACTAAAACAATAAAACATTTTTATCTGCTTTTATAACCTGATTCTGTGTGAAAATACCCAAAGGGAATTTCCATTCTTTTTTACTTTAAAATTCACTGGTATTGCTTCTCTCATTTACTTCTTTTTCTCACTGATGTTCAATTTCCTCCTCTGTGACTGGTAGGATCAAGTTATCTCCATCCCTGAGAGAAGGACAGAGGTCAGTGCTAAAAGAGTTGAGACTGTGTGAGAGAGAAGCCATAAAAGGTCTCAAACCAACCTTGGCAGCTATTTTTTCCAAAGTCAAAGAAGAAAGTGAGAGAAAAACCAATAATACGGAAGCTGATACAAATCAGAGCCTAACATTTCCTCTATCTCACAATGAACTATATAGTTGAGTACTAGACCACTGGGACTCTGAAATAATATTTTTACACTATGCTTAAAATAGAAGAATATCAGCCAGAATTATATGAGAAAGAAAACGTCACTATGAGATTTCTGTTTGATTTGTAATCATATGCTATTTAGGCAAATTAAAATTTTTCACATCAAGAAGGATAATAAATAACAATATTATCCCAAAGTTAAATTACAAACCTTTTATCTCCATGCCATATATTCTATAAAAGGTGATCAAAAATAAAACTTCTATATCCTTACTATTCCTCTGTACATCTCTCTTCTGGTAAAATATCTGTTAAAAAAATTCATTATCTACCTAAAACACCAACTACAGTTTAACTTTTAAATACAAGTCACTGAATGTGAGCTTTTCAGTTAAAAATTAAATTGGGGTATATTGAAAAGACTCCTATTCCAATTCTCAGCATAAAAGCTTCCCTTTACAAGTGTAATATGGCACATCCCTTCTTTGAATCAGGTTTCCATAGCTAAATCCAAATTAGACAAATGGATTAAAGGAATGAGAATCAGATTTCAACTGTTATAATAGAATCTGTTCTCATAACTTGACTGGAAATACAGTTATAACAAAGGAGTACATTAAAAAGTAAATAAATTCATATGTCCCATTTTACTAAGGTCAGATATCTTTGTAAAGTAAAACTTAGACTTAAGTCTATATATGGCATTTTTACATTCATATTTACTTTAAAAGTCAGCAAGATACACTTACCCATATAATTTTTTTGCAAATTTCTCTCATTTTTCTAAGATTTTCAGACATAGAACATAAGAACATTTTTATATTAAATGTATATCTGTGCATCTGTGAAGACTATATTATTTTATTAGTTTCTAAGCTTATAGCAATCTTAAAATAACACTGAAGCATTTGCTTTTAAAAGTCATTGCATAAAATGTTATTGTAGGAATGCAAAATAGAATGGGTGCCTAATTAATAATAAAGAGAAGTGACAGTAATTTTGAATTACTATTAACTTGTCACTTCATAATATTAATGCACTTCCAAAACAAGATGCTTGATAATCAACAGTAATAAGTAAGATTAAGAAATCATGTTTCTGTATGTGTTTTAACTTTATTTAATAATACAAAAACCTGTAAAATGAAGCTTTTACATAGAGAACTATGATGTTTTCAGAAAGAATTATGTATTAATAACATTTCTGAATTTTTAATCTTAATTTTATTTTTAATTATATTGCTTCTAACTTGAATCTAATTTTTCTTGAAAAACACATATAATCAATGACAGTTAGAGAATGTATCTTCTAGAATCCTGTTATTTGTAGCCACGACTTAGAAACAATGAAGAAGGGGACCAGAGATTTAGCTCAGTGGTTCCAGTGCCTGCCTCGCAAGCGCAAGGCCTGAGTTCGATCCCAGTAACCACACACAATGCTGGTTGTGGTGATTCATGCCCATCAGCCATCAATACCACATACCACAGTGCTGGGCGTGGTGGCTCACGCCTGTCATCCCAGCACTTGGAAGGCAGAGGCAGGAGGATTGCTGAGTTCTAGGCTTGACTGGGCTACATAGTGAGCTCAGGGCCAGCCTGAACAACAAAGCGAGACCCTGTCTTAAAAAAAAGAAAAAAGAAACTATGAAGAAGGTAGCTCTTTGCTATTTGAGGGAGGATAATTCCAGACAATGAAACCAGTTAGTCCAACGCCCCTTGGAGAGAGCCTGGCTTACAGTACAGGAAGCTAAGAGTAGCTTTATGGCAGAGAAGGACCAGTTCCAACCAACGTTTAGCAGGACCATTCTGCTGGCTCACTAGAAGAGCAAGAGTGCTCTAAGGAATGGTGGAAATCCTGTAATACTCACCCCGTATCAGTGGTGGCAAACCTATAGCATGTGCACTGCAACTGACTGATCATTATTTAAACCCCTAAAAGGCTCACCATCACCATGATATATTGTCTAGAGAACATAACAAAACCTAAACAATCTTAGATGATTTATGGAACATAATCTATACTTTAATGTAAGCAAAAATATTTTATATTTTAAAATAATCTTAGTTGTATGTCACTTACAATTAATTTGTAATTGTCCAAACATTATCTTGCCTACAGTGTTCATCAATGTTAGGGTCAGTATTGACTGAAGAAGAAAGCTGATGTATTTACAATCTCTTAATTCAGTAAGTAGTTACTGAACGTAACACTACATGCCAGGCAGTGTATTCAATGAGTGAGATCCAAAGGGACCAAAATATATGTTTTCATAACAAAGGTTGCACAGAATAAAGCACCTTGTAGAGACAAGAGATTTTGCCACTCCTGTAGGAGACAGTTTAAAGTTAAAAACTTCCAGCTGCAAGACAAATTACCAGGGATTTTTCAAGCACTTATAATATCGTGCTGACAGTCACACAATCATGACTCCTTTCTCTGTGTAGACAGAAAAAGAGCTGAGACAGACAACTTTTTTCATCATAGCTAACTTTGTTTCCTTCTCCAAAATGATAATATCTAGCATTATCAGCTACTTTGGTTACCAGAATTCATACCAAATAACTTTTGATTATTTCCAAAAACTAACTCTACCCATAAATGATGAAAATTACCATTATTAGCAATATGCAAACAAATTCACTAAATACTCTGAAGGTAATTTGTATAAAATAAGTCTGTAAAACATTTTAATAAAAGCAACAATGTCAGCATTATTTTATTTGCTGAATATATTTTTATATAAAGTTATATTGTACTTACTAAAAACTTAATCAGAATGACCTTAAATGTACTTTACTGGCTAAATTATTTACAACAGGCAAGGATTTAAACACTAACAGATAGTGTTCATTAATTTTTAGTGCAAGGACTTAAACACTAACAGATACTGTTCATTAATTTTTAGTGCAAAGATTTATTTAGTTACTAATTCTTCTCTGTGTATGTAGGAAGACACACATCCACCTACATTAATCCATGATGGCCTACGAGTACCAGCAGACTTGCAGAAATATAAAGTCCAGCAGGTGCCAAAGTTTCAATAATGATTTATGTGCATATTACATATGACCATTCTACACTTCTGCTTAGATAGAGACAAACACATTGGCTTATGAAGTACTACCAACTGCGCTATAATGATGATAGTAGAAAATGCTCAATGTACTGGATGATAACTTTTTCATTGATGAACATAGCCATTATTCCATGAATGCTTGCTCTATACTTTGATTAGGGGTAGAGTAAGTCCAAAACAAATAAAGTTTTCTTCCTATAAAAGAAGAAACAGCTTCATTTAAATGACTAAATTTTAGAGAGATTCAAAAGTGAAAGAAGCTGCTTCTTATGAGGGATACTCTGCCCTTTTTTTCAAGAAAAACATTCCTTCTTTGGGTTCTTGTAGCACTTTGTTAGACTCACCATTTATGCTTTTAAAGGTCTTAGTGTGTTAGTTTTCTGTAAGGCCTTTCTATAAGAGGGGGTACTCTGCCTTATTCATCTATGTGTGTGAGTTCTAGCACCATATTGATCATGTAGTATTTGTACAAAAAAGTGAATGTAAATCAAGGACAAATTGAATGAGAGAATGAATGAGTTTAATAGTATTACAGAAAAATTAAAGAATGGAAAACAATTTGAACCAATCCCTATTTTCTGGGTGGCTAAACAGATTGAGAGCTTCTCTTTTTAGTATCTTTATCATCTTTATTTCAAAAAGAAAGCAGACTTGCTATTTGCCTTTTAAGGTACCTTTCTAGAATATTCTGTCTATGCTGGTTCATGTCATCTCACTTGGTAAAATAGAGCTTAGCTCATCATAGATTAAAATGCAACCTACATGACATAAAGTAGTATAAAGCCACTTTTTGAATTCATTAGTCTATTAAATTTTTCTAGAATCTTATCCTCAGTTATGGCTTAGAAGAAATTAGAGCAGTTGAGTTCAGGATTTAATCATCCCATTCCCTGTTGACCTGCTTCTGAACTTCCAACCAGCTGAGGCAGTAAACCAGGCCTTTTCTGTGTCTTTCCAACTGTATAAAATTTTGTATTTGTCAGTACAAATATTTAACTCATATTAAAATAACTGAACTCCAAAGACTGAATATATGATTAAATTCAGCATAGAAAAACTACCATTTAAAAACTTGCCCAGAAAGCAAGCCTCCACAAAATGAGTTTCAATCTTCCATTTCAATATTTTCATTTTGTCTAATTCATCCATTCATGTACTTATTTAATAACATATTTATTATTAGATATCTATTATGGGCCAAATAATGAGCTACAAAGGAAAAAAAAGTGTAAAGCCCTCATGCTAGTTTGACCGCTAGCCAAAGAAGTATATAAACAATTAACTTGACTGTCATAGCTATGTGGAAAAAAATAGATTCCTGATGTGGTTTGCATTTTGAACATTCCCTGGAGGCTCATACACTGCAGGCTAAGTTGCCAGTCTGTGACACTACAGGGAGGCAGGAAAGAAGGTAGGCCTTGGGCATCCCAGCCCCTTCCTCTCCCTCCTTGCTTCATAGCTGTCCTGAAGTAAAAAGGCTTCCTCACCCATTGACATAATGATCTTTGCACATAAGCTATATGGCCAAGTGATATGGTCTGAAATCTCTGGACCACAAATAGCACAAAACTCTCCTTTTCCCCATAAGTCAGTTTATCTCAGCATTCTTGTCAGAGTGCCAGAAAACTTGACTAACACTTGAAATGGTTTGACTCAGCATCTTTCAACAGTGTGGTAGTACAGCACCAATATCGCATTGTCATTGGATAGATTCCCCGTTAAAGTTGCACACAAAGGGACCAGAGATTTAGCTCAGTGGCACAGTAAAGCCATGCTCTGAATTTTAAGTTTTAGTATTTTTCTTAGCTAGCTGTTTGTAGTACAATATTCTCTCAGCCAGATGCTGCTCCCATGGTAAAGAAATGCAATGTGGTTAGGATGTTCAGTAGGTTAAATGTACTAAATAAATTTTCTTCTTATAATAGTTTCAATTTATGATGGGTTTGTGGGTAGAAGAGCATTCTTAAGTGGTCAAGTAAACTAAAAGTGCAAGTGCAGAATGTACTTCAGGCTCAAAAACCGGTACGTGCAGAAAAACAAGAATAATAAAACCTTGGATTGCAAGTAACTTGTTTTGTGAATGAGCAAACATTTCTAATAAGTTTGAACTTGATAAACAAGTGATGTCTTGCAAAATAAATAGTATGTGACACCAAATGTCACATGACCACACCAGAGCCAATGTGTCCCCCCCCACTCTCTCTTGCTCTCGCTCTCTCACTGAACATTGTGGATGATTGGTTCCCAATAGCTAGAGGTTATGTCTTCAACTGCAGAAGAGCAGAAAAAAGCAGAGGAATCCCTCATTTCAAATAAGATTAGGGAGATGTTTAAACTGCGCTAGTAGGAAACAATGCAAAATTTTATAGAAAAGCACCACCTGATTAAGGCTATAACATTGTGAGCAGTGAATCTGTTTAACAATACAATGTCACATTTCTGCAAAATCTTCTGCAAAAAACAAAGTGTCATTGGATAGGTTCCTTGTTAAACTTGCATAAAAAGGGCCCATGGATTTAGCTCAGTGACACAGCACCTGCCTAGGAAGTACAAGGCCTTAAGCTCAATTCCTGGTACTCAAAAGAAAAGCTCCACAAAAAGAAAGATTCCCTTGAGCCAATAGAAAGCAATGGTTCCATTGAAAGTATTCCTACATGATAACCCTCCTCTCTTTTGTCTCCACACCAGCCATGAAGGCTTTTCAAAGGTAAGTGTAGGTTAATTTATTTTTCTTCATAATTTTGTATTTTTTATTATTTTGTACTATATTACAGTCCATTTTTTGTGTTATGGAACAAATCATCTCAATTTTCATAATTTTATGAAGAAATTTACTGTCTTAGTTACTTAACTCATTCCAAGACAAGATACCCAATATCCAAAGTTAAAGGAAGAAAAGTTTATTTCAGTTCAGTTTGTAGGCTTCAGTGCACAGTTGGTTGGCTCAAAGGCAGTGTGGCATGGCAGAGGGCCTGGCAAAGGAAAAAAAGTCCATAGCATAGTAGGGAGGAAGCAGCAAGCGGCTAGCAGCAGCAAACCTACATTTTCCTTTTATCCCATCCAGGCTAAAAACATTTTTCAGAGTGCCACACATACCCAGGATGGGGTCTTGTCTTCAGTATATTCATCCAGCCACACCTACAACTATGCTAATTCCAAAGAGTTGTATAATTTAGTACAACACAGACTTAATCTCAGTATCACATGCCCTAGGTCCAGCCAACTCTGAGAAACCCCATCTCTGAGCGCATGAAACTCTGGGAGACAGGTGCTTTGAATTACAAGCATGTTGCTAGAACAAATTATGGTCACAAACCAAAGTTTTTCTGTCTCACAGACAAATCTCCTAAGAAAGGGAAAAAAATTAAACCAAGAATATTTTTACATATTTACCTAATCATTTTTCAAGCTTCAAAGTTAGTTATGTGTATGATACTGAGTAATATTTTGAAACTCAGAGTTTAGTAACTGTGAAATAGTTTATGTTTGACTAAGCCTCTGAAAACTAACACTTACCTCTCAATAGAATTTTTTTTTTTTTTTTTTTTTTTTTTTTTGCTTTTGAGACAGGGTCTCGCTTTGTAGTTCAGGCTGGCCCTGAGCTCACTATGTAGCCCAGGCAAGCCGCTGCGAACTCAGCAATCCTCCTGTCCCGGCCTCCCGAATGCTGGGATTACAGGCGTGAGCCACCACGTCCGGCATTGTGCTATGCGGTGTTGATTGTTGGTGGGCGTGTCTCCACACCCAGCATTATATGTGGTTACTAGGGATCGAACTCAGGACCTTGCGCTTGCAAGGCAGGCGCCGGAACCACTGAGCTAACCCTCCGGCCCCCTCGATAGAATTTTTTAAAAAACTATTCAAAGGCACAAGATTACAGCCCTAAGTGAACAGATTCTGTAGATTAGACCCATGAACATTGATGCTGCATTCAATGATTGAGTCTACATCTCCACAGCTTATTCTCTGGGACGCTTCCTAGTCCCTATTTGAGACAGAGCAGTAAAGACTCAAACAGAAAAGTGTGTTGTTGGATAAGAAATCACGGGTAGGCTGGGGATTTAGTTCAATTGTTTCAGCACCTGCCTTGCAAGCTCAAGGTCCTGAGTTTGATCCCTTGCACCACAAAAAATGAAAGGAGTTCTCTCAGAAGTGTATGTACAAATTGCCTTGAAACCCCTGTCTTAAAACTATCCATGAGCTATGTTTAATCTAGAGAAATTTCTAAGAACTCAGCAAAAAGAAACAACTGGAAATCTGAAAGAGCTGAGGAAAAAGTGTATTTGTTGTGTGCCATAGAGAAAACAAAATTACAGTTTAAATCTTATTAAATTAAGGGGGCTTAGGAAATATGAAGGACTTTAATTAGACATGCATTCTAATGAAACTTAAAACCAGGCAACTCAAGATGAAGGTGACAAGCCAGTAAGTAAATTATTTAGTAATCAATCAATAATCATAAAAGGCAGGTAATAAAGTACAGATTCTCTAGCAGCAAAACTAATGTCAACAATAAGAGCAATGTTTTCCAGTAGAAGGTGGGAAGAATAGAAGCAGAAATGTTATGCTTTAGATCTATGACATCCCTGCAAAGTCTCATGCACTCAGTGAAGGCTTTCAGGAGGTCACTGGATCATGGGGGTGCTGTGCTCATGAGTGGATTGCTCACTGATGAGTTTTTGACTGAACGCTTTGGTAAAATGTGGGGCCTGGTTAGAGGAGGGTCACTGCTATCTGCCAGTGTTCTTATCCTGAGCTTCTCCCCTCTCTCTGCTTTCTGGCTGGGAAGGGAAAGTAGTTTTCGTCCTGTCATGCCTTTCTGCCCTGATGTTTCTTACCATGGAATGAGCTGACCATGGACCAAATTTCCCCAAAACTCTGAGCCAAGTAGAACTTCTCCTCTTTGGGGGGCTGCATATTGTATCTCAGCAACAAGAAAACTGATTAACACAAGGAACAAGTGCACTTTCTAAAGTGAAAATGTTCTACATCATAACTGCAGCAATGGTCCCTAGGAAAATATATTTCTCAAAACTCATCACATTATACATATACTTAGGATTGAAACATTTCACTGTATGAAAATTTTACCTCAAAGAAGTAGAACGTAAAAAAGAAGTACATTTTTGTCAAATACAGTTCTATACTAAGATGTGAATATAGACCATCCTCATTGAAAAATTAGCATCTGAGATAATAAGGAAGAAACTTTGGCTTTACTGTAAGTTACTTTATGATAAAATGTTTATCCACTTTGGACCCAGAATCTTCCATCAGAGCAGACAATAGATTCTACCAAAGAAGTTCCTTGAATAACAGAGTATCATTCCAAAAATCTCTGAACTACATAAAATATTTTAATAATTCCTTACACTCTCTCTTAGTGGTATATAAAGACCCTTCAACTGTGGGAAGCAGCTGCAGTCACACAGAACATAGTAGCATCTTGAATTCAAACAAAGCTGCTTCTTTTTGAAAGGACCTCATTCACTAGGCTTTGGAACTGAATCTCCCATGCACTACTGGACTTGCCTCTAAGTAACTCTGATGAGAATCATATGGTGTGTGATGGGCTCCTAAGAGATAGATTCTAGAAGCTTGTGTACCAGGAGCAAAGAATTGTTAGTATAGTATATGCCCAGTGATTGGGGGCAAAAACCAACCACAGTCAGTGAAGATACCCTCAGAAGGAGCACGTTTGTGCCACCAGAAACACAAAGGAGCCACCAACAGGAAATAAGTAGTCCTGGGGCTCCCATGAGTACAGGAAGGAATATAAGTCAAGCTTCTAGACTTAAAAAGATATGCACCCCACCTAAGATTTTTTTCATTGAATCTCTCTGGATATGACTGACAAAAATGACTGCCAGGGTACTGATTGATTTCACTGGTGTCTAGAGCACATGACTTTCCCATAACTCACTGTTGTAGGTGCATGGATGACAGGCATTGCCTATGTAGGAACCTTCAGCGAATTTCCAGTAGCAGAAAACTTAATGTAGGTCATACCCCTATGTCTAAGATGTATTTGCTCTAGGCTGGAGTTTTAGAAATTTCTGAGTCTTTGTTATTTTTATTTCTGATTTTCTTAGGACAATGGAAGAAAGACTGGCTCTGGGCATTGCCCCAGTTGGGGTGAATGGAGGGAAATTGGTCCTATCCATGCCCCGCTGTGCTATCTACACTAAGTTGAGCATCTCTCAGTAATGCTGACTAATTAAAACCACATAAAATATTTCTCAAAATACAAAACTAAAGCCATCTTCTGAAAATAACATGCAGCCAGCATAACCCACACAAGATGCTTAATAACAGCTTTCTCCAAGTATTCAAACATAGATCATGCTGGAACTGAAACAGAATGAAGCAGTCAAGCTTAACCAGTTTATAGCACTTCAAGGCAGCAGCTGTTCATACAGCTTCTCATCCTGATCCATGGAACTCCTCATTGATTGTCTTCTCATTTGCCACAATAAAAAATATCCCTAATCTTCAGGTAGTGGAAGAAAGGATCTACGTGTTACTACAACCTTTTAAGGACTCAATGGAGCTTAGCTCCAGGCTAATTAACCCAAAGAAAAAGACTGAGTGATAAACTCATGAAGACCTAAGTTAGTCATCCTAAGACCTTGCCTACCACATCAAATCACTACTGAGTTACATGGACATTAGTCTAAGTGATCTCTCTTGGAATCCTAGATCATGGTCACACCCGCGTGACCATCATAGAAGGAGCCCAGCCCTGATTTCAGCATCTGAACTTAAGCCTGACTAACTATAGTTGGGTGCTCTGTCCTTAATTTTACCCTAGCACCTTTGGCCAAATGTGTATCATATACAAATGAATTTGGAGGGGAGATAAACGTAAACAATCAGAATCACATGCCTACATTTTACTAAATATTGACCTCATTCTTCTCAGTAATAAATGAAGATCTAAACTGTTTATGTAAAAGGGCAAAGCCACAGGAGATACTCTTAAATTTTCATGTCTCTCTATTCTCTCATACTTCTTTTATAGTGCTTCCCATGTTACCCTTTAACCTATCAGCACAAAATCATGTAATAGAATGTAAACTAAGATTAACTCATCCAGAAAATGAGGCCAATGCCCAGAGAATAAAAATACTAGGCAGCTCAGACTCTAAATAGACCCCTCCCCCACAGACAAGCTACTCACATCTCTGCAGGGATTATTGAGCATTATTAGGTCAGAACAACCCCAACCATGAAACAAACTCTTACCCTCAGTAAAGTAGAAGGAATCCTGGAGAGAGGTAAGTCAGCTGCCCTGTCGGGCCTATAGTACCTGTTGTGAAAGGCTTATTACTTGCTCTCTTCTCCACTGGAAATAGAGGGTGATCCTTATTCTCAGCTCCAGGTAAGTAAAGAAGGCTTTAAGAAAAGTCAATCAAGGAGTCTATAAGAAAGAAAAACTACCACCTCCTTTTATGAATGGAAACCTGCTCAACTACAGAAACTCCCCTGTCCCTGTGCCGTTCCATATTTATTTTTAAACTACTGTAGTAAATTATACATAGTAAATTACCATTTAACTATTTTCAGATAGCTTAACTATTTTCAGGAGGCTGAGGCAGGAGGATCATCAAGAGTTTGAGGCCAGCCTGGGCAATACAAAGTTTAGGGCCCACCTGAAATACATAAAGAAACCATTTCAAATGAAACAAAAAAAGAAAAAAAGAAAGGTAATTTCATTATGAGTTATATATTTTATTGTGGTTTATATAACTGAAATCTCACTCTGATTCTTTGGCATAACTTTGACCAAAATGGAACCTATAGCCACTTTACATTTGTCATTCAAGATTAGTGTCAGATACCAGCAAAAGACCCCATACCCACTGACTACACAGCCCTGGAATCAAAGTTACTGAGTTTTATATTAGTGTTTATATTTCCCTTCATTTCTAGATACTCACTGTCCCTCTAGTGTATCTTCAAACTTATTAAAAGGCTCAAGTACCACTGCATTGTACCCATACAAATCTTTATGTCAGTCATTTGTGAAACATTTAATATATCCAGATACATTATTTGTAGATTTTTAAAAGTTAGGACTGCTTGCATTTATATTAGAATACTTATTATTTTAAATTAATAATAACTCAGTACTTTGCCAGTACTTTATGCATATACTTGCATTTATAATTACTTTATATCCACCTATTATTTTTTTATACTGAGAATTAAACTTGGGACCTTGTTCTTGCCAGGCAGATGCAGTATCGCTGAGCTAAATCCCCATCCACATCTAATTTAATTTTTAAGTTTGTTTGTTTTGAGACAGGGTCTCACTTTGTAGTTCAGCCTGGCCCTGAGCTTACTATGTAGCCCAGGCAAGCCTCAAATTCAGCAATCCTCCTGCCTGTGCCTCCCGAGTGTTGAGATTACAGGCATGAGCCACCATGCCTGGCTATTTTTAAATTATTTTTAAATCACCAACAAAACCTATGACAAAAGACAAGCACAAGTCAGTGTCCCACAACATTGCTTTTGCCAAATGAAAAACTTCTCAACAGTTACTACACTTCAGAGTTTAAGCACCAAAAACATCCTAAATGGCTCACACAGGCAGAATACATGTTAATAGTCTAATGACACCTTTACATTATCCTTTAAAAATTTGACTAAATCATCTGGTTTAAAAGCATTTCAGTTACATTTCTGTAATTAATGGGTGCTCTTTAATTTTTAGATTTGTTTGGTACCATGATAATTAAGTTAAATTGTCAACTTGACTGGCTTCAGAACCTCTGAGAGATGAATAAAGTGTCCTTCTTAGTGAGTCGGGGTGGGTGGCATAGGCTCCACCTGGTAATACATATGGTCTCTGGCCCCTTTCTGTCTAGTGCTGCTGCCCAGCATGATGTAAGCAGCTTTGCCCCATGGTGCCCTTCTGCGTGATGCCCCTCCCATGAAGTCAGTTAGTCACAGACTGAAATTCTGAGGCCATGAGCCAATGGAATCATTTTCTTTTTATGTGTGTCAGTATCTGGCCCAGCAGTGGGAAAACCGATGAATACAAGTACCATGTAAACAATTTACAAGCACAAGTACATACAAGATACAGTAGACACCTCCACACAAGTGTGCATAAAACAAAGACAGATTTATTATTCACCAGTTTTTCTGTTATAGTCTACTTCTTAAAAAGTTACAGTATTAGTGGAAGGTAGGATTGCTGGTATAGCAAGGTGAAACTTACATTTCAAAGGAGGCTGCCTGCCCTTTTAACCCTAGTTTGAGTTTCCCAAAGGTTTTTTTTTTTTTTTACAAACTCTTGCCCAGGTTTTCCCACTGCATTAAAATTTAGGCCTAAGTTGTCAGAAATTTCACATCCTATCCTGCCCTATCACCCAAGGCCTCTAGTTTGAAAAAGAAACCAGTTTAGCCCTGTTCCCTGCTGAGGGAGACACAAAACCAAGCCATCCGTAATCAAATTTCCCACTTTCTTTGGTGAAGCAATGTCACATAACATAGGTGGAAGGAGACGGGGGAGGCCAACTGCTGACAGACAGAGGTTTTGAAAGCTTTTTTGAAACAACAAAGAAGATATTTTATACCACAACCAGTTCAGAATGAACCAAGGACTGTTGGCCAAACTGAAGGGAGACAAAAGTTCATCTAAGACAGGTTATATTAGATATGTTAGAGAATAAGCTTTAAAAAGTTGTAAAATGATCAAGGATCACAATTTTTCATCATTGTAAGATGTTGCAAAACTGATCATTTGTATAAGGACTCATTTAATATTCCAGTATCAATTTTTTAAAATATCTTTTTCTGTAAGGAATTATAGTTATGCCAGATGTGGTGGCTCCTGCCTGTCATCCCAGCACTCAGGAGGCAGAGGCAGGAGGATTGCTGAGTTTGAGGTTTGCCTGGGCTACATAGTAAGCTCAGGGCCAGCCTGAACTACAAAGCAAGACCCTGTCTCAAAAAAAATGAAGAATTATAGCTATAATTTATCTGGTTTGTCTATGGGATTATTTATTTGGACTAATGCTAATAGTTTCAAGAAATGCTAAAAAGCCTTGGTTCTCTGCAAGAGAAAACTTGCTATTGTTTTGCTACCTAGACCTTGCTTAAACTAGTTACTTTAAAATGTGGGTTTTTAAAAACTGATTTTGTTTTTATGAGAAAGACGTGCAGGGGTCAGCAACAAAGACTTTAGACTCCCCCCCCAAATATGTCATGTGTGTTTTCTGTATGAATGTGTTTACATATTATACATATGTGTGTGTCTATATATATGACATTAACAGTTTGGGATACAACCATGAGTATCAATTGATCAAAAAATACTTAAAAATATAAATAAGACTATATAAGGGCAGATCAAAAAATATGTTTCAATTTTTTGTAAGTGTTACAGTAAAAAACACACGACTAACATTGCCCTCAAAATACTCCACCTTGCTTCAAGCATACGTCCCATTCTTCCTGCCACTTCCTGCAGCAGCTCCGGCAGTCTTCTTTCATGAGTGTTATAACAAGGTGTGACCAAAACTGCAATGAATGCTGCTCCTGAGGGCCATCCAGTTGAAAGGCAAGCTGTATCCTCAAGCATGTATTCATCAGACCAGATCTGGCACTGTGCAATTTCTGGCTTTTCCCCAAAGTCAAAATGACCATGAAATGTAAAATGTGGAATAAATTCAAGACATCAAGGCAGCCAAATAGAGACACATTTATCCACTGAGGTCCACAGCTGAATGTGCTATCCGAAGGTGGGGTTCAGAAGGAGAAGTAGTCACTGAGTGGGTGCCACTAAGGCGCCTGGCTCTTGCTAGCACTTTTTCTCCGGGCTCTGTTTCCCCACTCACTATAAAAGCAGCAGCTCTTTGTGTTTCTGCCTTGAAGTCAGTCAAGCAGGGGCTAAATATTTTGAGTGAAACAAATAAACCTCTCCTCTTTTAATTTTTAGGTGTCAGGTATTTTGGACCTGTAATAAGGAAGTAAAAAGGAAGCTGACTAGTAGAACCATACCAACAGAATAAAGAAAAACAATCCCATGATCATCTCAGAACATAGAAAGTATGACAAAATCTAATACTGTCCTGTGATTTAAAAAAAAACTCAAACTAGAAGCAGAAAGGAACTATCTTAATATGGTATTATGTTGGGAACATGTTTTGGGAAAAATAATTGGAAGGTCAAAATTGATCAAGCCTTCCTGGTGCAGATGGACTCTGGACTCACCTTTACCTCTGCTAACAACAAAGACTGGTGGTCCCACATGCTGTGAAGCTTCAAGGCAGAACTACTCCATTGCCATTGTCTGTCCTGCCCAGCCAGATCTTCATCTGCATAATGTCTCTAGAACTATTGGGGGTGTCTGCCCTGCTCACAGGGTCTGTTACATTCTGTTACTCTAGAAGTACTGAATAAAAGGTGGGGTAGGCTGGGACCTGGGGTCTTTTGCTACCCAAAATAGCATGGATAAGGCCCAAACTTAGCCTTTCTGAACCTCATTTCTGCCTACTAATTATTATTTCGCCATGTGCCGTCGATTCAAAGGAGACTAGAATCTAATATAAAGGTTCTAATTACTTTCCCTTCCCCTGGTTCTCACAATATAAAGCATCCACAGAAATTCAGAACCATCATCACACTTAATAGTTAAAGACTACAATTTCTCCCTTAAAATTACACACTTAAAACACTTTCCTAGATATTCTAGTCAAGGAAATTAAAATACATCTAGATTAAAAAAAGATGTAATACTATCCCTTATTACAGATGCCATGATCTTATACATGAAAAATCTAAGGAATTCAAACGAAGTTTAATTTGGGGGTGTTTCTTCCAAATTTCTCAAAATTTTAGCCATCAGTGCCTTGATTGCCAAAGGCACGAATCCTACAAAACTCAGTACAGAGCAATGTTTGTGATGAGCTGTTCTGTCAACAAAGAGGAGGTTCTAAGATACAAAAACCCAGATGAAGAAGAGGCAGGGCTTCAAAAAGCTGCGATCTAACCAGGGAGATCAGAAGCAGGCAGAAGCTGAAGAAATCTACCACCCGGTCATGTGCACAGAATGTTCCACTGAGGTGACTGTCTATGAGAAGGATGAAGTCTTTCACTTTTTCGTTTTAGCCAGCCATTCTTAAATACTGCAGTTGGCATTTCCTTGTACAATACTATGTAAAAGAAATAGTATGGACCAGTTATTTTCTTCCCCCCAATTCATATCATTAAGTGACACTGAGTTATTTGAGGAAGCGGTATTTTATCTGTATGAAAAAAAAATAATTACCGGCCTGGAGGATTAGCTCAGTGGTTCCGGCGCCTGCCTCGCAAGCGCAAGGTCCTGAGTTCAATCCCCGGTAACCACATACAATGCTGGGCGTGGAGACTCACACCCACCAACAATCAATACCGCATACCACAGTGCCGGGCATGGTGGCTCACGCGTGTCATCCCAACACTCAGGACGCAGAGACAGGAGGATTGCTGAGTTCGCAGCAGCTTGCCTGGGCTACATAGTGAGCTCAGGGCCAGCCTGAACTACAAAGCGAGACCCTGTCTCAAAAATAATAATAATAATAATAATAATAATAATAATTATCAGTCTTCATCTTTCCTCTCTTTTTTGTTTAGTTTTTTGATGAATACTGATGGGACTGATTATTCATTTCTTGATGGACATTTGGAAATAATGGAGCTTTTTATTTATTAAAGCTCTTTAGAATTAAAAAAAATTATGAGACTATGCCATTTCACATCCATTCAGATGGATAAAATTTTTTAAAGATAGGCACTAACAAGAGTTGATATAGAAACTAGTACAATGGGAAGCTGGAGAAACCCACAGGTACCATCTTATCTGATTGGCACCCTTACTTTTCCTTTGTCATGTAACCATCATCTCCTCAGAGATTAAAATAGGTATCTTGGCAGAGCTAGGTATTATTGCCCCATGACTACCTAAAAAGCCAACATCAAAGGTCAGAAGCTTTTGTTTTAAAACGAGGATTTAGGCAAGAATGCTCCTCTAGCTGCTTGCCTCTTCCCTTATACACAAATAAAGCTTGCTAATTGTCAGGAGATGTTGTGGAGTACACCACCCTGCTGTTACTGGTTTCTAAAATACAAACAATGGCCAGGATAAGGATGCCCTACTCAGGGGACACTGGCCTAGGGTGAGGTCTACACACACCAAGCCTCCCATCTGACCCCTGGGCTGTGGTAAACAGTTCCCACAGCACCCCGCGCTTTCCCTCAGTCAGAACACTGCTGCAGAATCCTCTTCAATACAACATTTGCAGAGACCACAATGGGTGGAGAAGGGAGACATGGGACAAGAAATCTATTTACCAGTCTTTGGCAAGACAATTAAAACCTGTGAGATAGAGATGAGTCAGCTTCTTTCTTCTAAACCACATACAACAAAGTGGAAATGGGAAATTTTACAAGCAGAAGATTTAATTTCCTGAAGATGCCACAGATCTTTAAATTAGTATTTAATAAACCTCTAAGGGCAGGGGAATAATTTTCCACAGACTCATTGTTGATACAAGAACAACCATAACTAAAGGAGCAGTCCGCATAAACTTATTAGATGTGTATATACATATATAGTTTCTTAGTACCAGTAACAAGTAAATAAAAGATAGGGTAGGACTACTTTATTATGGTAATCAGCTAATACATGATGCTTAAGACTCAAATACTCATTTCATTCATAAAGAAAACAAATTGAAAATTCAGACAGGCATAAACTATTTTATTTCTCAAAATAATTGTTAAAACATTAGGGAATTAAATGCTCCTAATTTCTAAATCAGCTGAGCCTTTCTAAGTCACCTGAGTTTCCAAAGTAGAAATATCAAAACAGTTCCCTTTAGATCTGTATATAAGAATTTGTTTTCTGAGATCCCCAAATCCTATTATGTAAATTTATGAAGACAGAAACTACTTTAATATCTAACTATATTTTCAGGTATCATGTGAAAATAATGATTGTCCTCAAACCAGATCTGCTTTTCTGCTTTAAGACAGAACCGTTATTT
The DNA here is from genome assembly GCA_004025085.1 of Thryonomys swinderianus. Classification (NCBI taxonomy): domain Eukaryota; kingdom Metazoa; phylum Chordata; class Mammalia; order Rodentia; family Thryonomyidae; genus Thryonomys; species Thryonomys swinderianus. The sequence goes on from PVIC010028043.1 coordinate 22,102, forward strand.
ACCGAATCTTAAGTTTGTTTTCGTTGGACAGGTCCCACAGAGTGTCCAATGAGTACTTCCATACACACTAAGAATCACGTGACCTTCGGAGAACAAAGATTCCATTTCAAAAATTACTCTGACCCTAACTTTACTGTAAACCACCCGACTGTGAGTAAAAGTGACACAGAAGAGAATCAATGAAATTTTCAATTAACTACAGCTAAATGATTAGCTGAATGGTAGTTTCTTTTCCTATCATAACACTGGGGGATTGTGAAAGTTTAGGGAGAAGGAAGTGAGATAGCAAGCATGGCGACCCGGTTTCTTCTCTTTGTAAGGTGTAAATCGTTTTGACACTCCTTTGCATAAAGCCATCTGTCTTCTTCACTTTCCCATCGCTGGGACACAATCCCTGTCACCCACAGTTTAAAGGAGGAGGGCTTATTTCAGCTCACAGTTTTTGAGGGTTCAGCCCACAGCTGGCTGGCCCCTAGGCAGGGAGGGCCTGGTGGAAGGTCTCGCAGAGGAGAGGAGCTTCTGTCTGGGGCCTAGAGGCAGCGAAGGATGGGCAGAGCCAGGGAAGCAGAGCTACGCTGCCAGCCCCTGCCTGCCCCAGTGAGCCAGGGACCCCTCTTCCGACCAAGGCTACCTCCTATGTGCCCCCCACCGTGGATTCATCAGTGGTAAGGCCACTGTGACTACAGCACCCCCGAATACATAAGGCTTTCGGGGTATGTGCTAGATCTAAACCAAACACCATCCTGCTGCCACCCACCAGGTTAGGAAAAACCTCAGTCTTCTTGGTGAGACCCAAGGCCCTGTGTAAACTGGCTCCTTCTCGCTTCCCTGTCTAGCCTTCCGTCACGGACACCTACGCCTAATCTGCCTCACACTGGCCCTTGGCGGGCTTGAAGCAGACCAAGCCCACTCCTCTTCCAGACCCTTGTGTCTGCCCCTCCCCTCCTGCTGAAAGGGCCTCACGCGATTTGTCCTTCTGAGTCCTGCGTCACTCCTCCACCCACGCACACTGACAGGAGGGGTTCGTCATGTCTCTCGCTGAGAAGTTCCCTCCCACCACTTTCTTCATAGCAACCAGAAAATTTAATTACTTAAAGATGTCATGGACCTTTAAATTAGTATTTAATAAACCGCTGAGGGCAAGAGAATAATTTTCTGCAGACTCATTTTATTCTTGATACAAAATGAGCAACCATTTTTGAATTGGGTCTTTAAACTTGGGGAGGCTGATCTGTTTGAGTTCTTTATATATTGTCGATAATAGCCCTTTGTCTGATACACAGCTAGTAAAGATTTTTTCCCATGTTGTTGGTAGTCTTCTAGCAGTGCCAGCGACTTCTTTGGCTGTGCAGAAGCTTTTCAGTAGGATGAGATCCCATCTGTTGATTCT
>PVIC010028044.1:0-23481 GCA_004025085.1 Thryonomys swinderianus
GAGGGGAAGGAATAAATATGTTACAGAAAGAAAATAACAGAGCATGTATAAGGGGGGAGGAGGGGGGAGTGGGTAGGGATATGGGTAAAAATGAGAATTAACTTGTGGCATATACTGGTACAAATTTCCCAATGTTATATGTGATTTTGAGATGTATATAAATTGTACCAATAAAGAATTCAATTAAAAAAAAAAGAGTATTAGGGAACAAAAGTGGGTGGGACTGAGGCAGCAAATGGTTCCAATGAGGAGAGCAAGACGGGGAGAGAAACAGAGCTGAAGAGGCCCCACATCTAAAGATCTGCATCATGGAAATAAGAGCATTGAATGTGAATTTCTTTTTTTTTTTTAATCTTGCTCAGACTCACCAAGGGGCTCGTTCCTGGAAAAAGACATAATGTTCAACCACCAATGAGCAAGGCCAGTAAACATAGCATAAAACATCACCAGGACATGGGAAAAATTTAAATTTCTACTTACAAAAATATTCAAAATCCCAGAAAGAGTAAAAAACTATCCTTATTCAGGATCATATGGGGAGAAAAGAAGTGGTGTCTAAAAGCATACAACTACCATTCACATGCCTCTCATGTTGCTTTCGTGTGAGATGCATCAGACAAGGCCTGATTCTGGTTAACAGATGAAGACAACAAGCTGTAGAAAATATAGCCAGTGTTTCAGGGATCTAACAAGTCAGTGTTTTGGGTGGGAGTCGGTGGTTTTATTAAAAAGCATGTAGATTCATATACAGTTTTAAAATACAAACTTTTCAATCTTTTACATACCTTATAAAATGTTTTCATTGTGTTGTGATTTTAAAAAATTAAATTCATTAAAATATAGTTAAAAAAGTTAATTTCCACTCTATAGTATGTACAAGTATTTGCTTCATGTATTTATTTATTTATTTTTGAGGCAGGCTCTCACTCTGTAGTTCAGGTTGGCCCTGAGCTCACAAATGTAGCCCAGGCAAGCCTTGAACTCACAGCAATCCTTCTGCCTCTGCCTCCCGAGTGCTGCGATTATAGGTGTGAGCTACCATGCCAGGCATTGTGCATGTATTTAATTTTAAAATAATCAGGTTGAAAGCTCTCTTCTAAATTCTCTATTCATTCATTAATTACCCAATTAATTAATGGCTATTTTTGTTTGGTGCTGTTGAAAACTTATCTGTATAACTAAGATTGCCTGTGGCTCAAGAATTCTCAGGATATTTTATAATTAAATATTAATATGGGGATGACATAATAAATGTGAATATCTATTCCTGGAATAAATAGAATGCAATTCATTAATGATGATTTGATATTCACTGTTAATGTATAAATTTAGACCTCATATTCAACATCATTGTTCATATAGCAGACTATAATTATTTTGAAGACTCAAATGATTTTCAAAAGTAAATAAGATCATGAAGTTATATTTAAAGATAGTGAATTTTCTTATTAGATATGCTAATTTGTCCTGGTCCAACTTCATTTGACATTTTTAAATCATTACTGGTTTTTAATAATTTACAAAATATGCAAGGAATTAAATGTATACTCATGAACAGTGGAACAAGGTTATGGAAAGGAATGTAACTGAAGACAAGCAGGGACCCAGCCAACTATGAGGAATTCAAATTTGTTCACAAATTTATGAGGGAAGCTAATTTTGTTCATAATATAGTCTATCAAACTTATTCATTAATTAACTTTCACTTACAAAATATTTTTAAATTACAGTTAAATTTGATTTGGAGTATCCTCTTTTTGTTTTTGTATGGTGGTGTATGCCTATGGCCTCAGCACTCTGGGAGGCTGAGGAGGAAGGAGCACAGATTGAAGCCCACCTCAGGTAACTGTTGACTAGCAAGATCCTAATTCAAAAATTTAAAAAGAAATTTAAAAGGGTTTCCAGCACATCTTAGTGTGAAGGCCCTAGGTTCAGCCCCTAGTACTGAAGAAAAAAGAAAGAGGAACAAAAGCCTTAAAAAGGGCACTAAAATTAAAATAATTCATGACTGCCATACATAAAACATATCCATCAATAAGGAGGAGTAACATCTTATTCTCAAATACTTACTTGCAACCGTGTCGGGTGCACTGTCCTCTGCCAGAACAGAATTTGAGACACGATGGACCAATATAAACTGCAGAGGAAAAAGAAATCATACAAGCGTGTGGCAACATCACTGGAAAACCAAGAACATCACTAGCACAATTCTGCGAAGCAAAACCCAAGGAATATGGCCCATTGTGTGGCTGCCAGGTAGAAGGGATGCAAAGTGACGGGCCAAGTGCTAACCCAGACAGCCACACAAACCTGCTGAAACTGTCTAACCTCCATGAAGAATCCTTTCAAGGTTAATGTTTCACACCAAAGAAATACACTCCTCTGACTGGGACTGCTTAATAGAGTCTCTCCTGCTAAAACAATTTCAGACAGAATGCTTTGTGCATGTGCTTTGAACATTCTACAGTACTTATATTCTTTATGTAAAAGTAAAGAATTTATAAAGGATCAATTTGATATATCACAAAGTGGAGGAGTAATTTCCATTCTCATCTCAGAAAAACCATAACATCATAAATGATGGTTGCATATTTTTCTAAATGTAAATCACCCTGAGTGGAATCTGTGATTGAGCATAATGCAGATTATTTTCTTAAAAGCTGGCTTGGCTGAGAATGTGGTGTTACAAACTCAAATTCTAATTTTTTGAATGTGAAAAAAGGGGAACTAAGTTCTGAGATACTCAGACTCTAGTACATTTAAAAATATTAAGTTTTAAAATCAACACAATCAATAACACATGAAATAGCATGTAAATTGGCCCAAACTAAGGATTAGAGATGAAACATTTATTAAGAACTCACATATTTAACATCAAGCATAAACAAATTTACTGTCCATTGTCATTTTCTTTTCAGTTCTTTGGTCATGTAAAAATATTTAAACAATTCTATTTCAAAATAAACTTCCCCATAGCTTATGCTCCTAGAAGCACATAATCCCTAGAGCCAATTAGTAGGAACACAGATTCAAGTGACTGAAATGACATCCAAAGCAGGCCAGTGGAGAAGCTATGGGTGAGGAAAACTGTGAGTGAAGAGGTAAAAGGCTGCCTAGCTAAAAATACTGGTTTTAGTTGTCAGGTAATCCTGGATATATACTCTGGCCTCACTTTGGAAACTTTGGATAAGCAATAACCTTCAGTACCCCTATTATCTAAAGTGGGATAATAACATTTCTTGGAAAAAGGTATATCACTATGGTTTAGAGCTAAAAGCACACACCAAGGTTTAGATTTAAAAGTTCCCCAAAAGTCTCATGTCCAGAGGTGGCGCTTTTGGAAGCTGATTGGATTACAGGGGCACTAGGTGGATGAATCCATTCATGAGATCATCGCTGCATCTGCTGTTAGGAAGTGGGGCCTGGCTGAAGAAGTGGGTTACCGGGGGGAGACCTGGAAGGGAGGACTTTCAAAAGGTATGGAGATACTGGCTAAAGAAGCCTTAGAATTCTCTAAGCAGGGACAGATGGGAGACTGTGGGATGAGCTCAGAAAGGAAATATCTCTAAAGTTTTGGCCACACACAGTGTGGTTTTTGAAAAGGTCAGTGTCATGGAAAAGGAAGTCAAGTACTTTGTATCAGGACAATTGGAAAGATCCTTCTATAATACCTCAGGAATTGGCCATGAAAGTGTGTGAAAGGGTATGGTAGGGTGAACTTTCAAAGAGTTTGCCTTAAGAAGAAAGCTTTAGAATCCCCTGCTCACTCAGGGCTGACTACAGAAGTGTACTCCTGAGTTCAGCCATCCAGGTACTCAGAGGCCACTGTACCTATGGATCAAGGGAGCATGGCTACGACTTGAGCTGGCAGCTGACATGGACATCATTGGATTCATCCATTAGTGAGTTCATACCTGCAGGTGCTGTTAAGGGGTGGGAACTTGTTAAACAGGTTGGCCACTGTGTGCATGACTGAAGGGCTGAATTCTGCTCCCTGGCTCCTCCCTTTCCTCTCTGATTCCTGGTTGCCACGGGTTGAGCAGTTTTCCTCTGCCATGTAGTATGACCCTGCCATTTCTGTCTTCGTAAGACAACTTACCAGGCATGGACTATATCTTCTGAAATCATGAGCCAAAAGACTCTCTTCCTTTAAATTTCAGGTATTAGGTATTTTGTCCCAGAGTTGGGAAAGTGACTAAGATAGCATGACTCCTGTCACCATATATTTATATTCTTTGTCACCATACTAGGATAAAGTAGTTATCATCACCATCCTGTCCTGTTGTTTTGATGGGTTCCACTGTACAATAAATACTGAGGAATCAGCCACTCCATTCTTCTTTAGCCTGGATAAACATAAGTTTTTTTCCTAGAACACTTAATTTTATTATTGCCAGAGGATTTGCCACTGATTGATTTAGTATGATTGTGGGTGTGGATGGCACCACCTGAAAGTCATAACCTTGATGGGATAAGAGGGAAATGGAGGCTTGCTGCTGCTTGCTACACATTGCCTTCTGCCTGCCATTACATGAACTGTTTCTCTTCTGTGATGCCCCTTTGCTATGCCCCTTTGCCTTGCAGCCGCCAACTACAGACTGAAACCACTACAAACTGTGAGCTCAAATAGACCTTTCCTCCTTTAACTTGTGGTATCAGGTACTTTGAGTCAGGAACGGGAAAGGTAACTAAGACACTCACTCAAAAATCACATTGTAAGAGCCTTCTTTAGGAATCTTCATATGCTTGTATAAGCTTAGTTACATGTTTAAATTGCTGACATAATTAAGTTGATTATTAGTCTTTTGTGATTATCAATCAAAGTTTATTATAGGATCTTTGAAAAGTATAAGAGAAAGAAAAATCCACTTATATCCTATTACTCAGATGCACACAATTCTAGAGCTCATTAGTAGATACCTTTATTAAAATGCTATGCAAAATATTCTATCAGTGGGGAAACTTCATTTAACTTTAGATGTTTTCGCAAATCCGTTAAGTGAACATAAGTCCTAGTTATATTGTCCTAGTTATATATAGTTTTGATGTATGGATCTTTCATTGGTCTTCTATGAATTCAGATCAACTCATTTTGTCAATTCATTTTGTATTAAAACATATTGTCTCCTTATGTCCAAATTTCAAAAACTTTATTTGTATAATTAGTTCCTCAATGTCTAAATTATTCAAAAGGAACAAAAAATTACCATATGGAAAACTGGACAATAATATAGGTTTGTTTTGTTTTCTGATATTCACCACAAATCAGTACCATGCTAAATTTGTTTAAGTACTGACTCTTCCTTGCATAGTGGAGGTTGATGTCAGGGATGACAAATTCTAGGAAAGTGTTCTACCACTGACCTATATCCCCAGCCCATTAAATTTTTTTTCCTCACTTTGAGACAGGTCTGGCTAAATTACTCAGGTCAGGCATGAATTTGCTGTCCTCCGTCTCAGTCTCACCAGTGTTGAGAATTACAGGCCTGTTTTGCCTCACCTGGATAATTATCAATATTTTGCTCTTTCTTCCCTTTCCTTCTCTTCCCTTTATACTTACTTGTAGTATAAACCTACAGTCATATTTATATAGTCTAAAAGCAGAAAATCTATAAACCAAGCTCTTATTAGAATTAAACAACATTCAAATAGAGTTGGCTCTTAATAACAAATATAAGAAATTTACAGTTATGTCAACCCATAGTATAAAATCTCTTCTCTCATTGTATACTTATCATGATATTGGTTATAAAATGATGTGAGAAATTATCAGTAATTCATTGAAAAAAATTTATGTAAATCCACATTTTCCTTTTATGCTATTTTCTGAAAAAGAGTAGAAGTTTCAGTAGTATTTCAGAGATGATATTCCCTTCTGTGTAATGTCTGCAACTCAAAGATAAGCCTTCCAGATGTTGTGGCAGTTACTAAGAGAAGAATGGGTCTTATTTTAATATATGCAGGATGGTATTTATGTTAATTTTGCCTAAAACATTCAAAGAAAATGTTAGGATATCCCTTGTCATCAGCTGTGAATTTGAGTTTCAGGGTTTTAAGCACTTTAAAATTATGTATGTTGAAACATTCGAGCGTTTAATATCGCTGACTACACAGCCTTTATTTTTTCTGATTGCACATCCTGGGCTTCTTACGGAATGCAAAGGAGAAAAGGAAGAAAGGGCGTTTAATGAATTGCGAGACCATGACTTAGGAATGCGATTAAGACTGTGCTGACAAACAAAAGTACAGGAAGGCTCTACATCAATGGTATGTGATTATGACAGGCAGAAACACTAACCATTATCAATTGCCCACATGTTTCCAAGGATTGGTCCTGTTTGTCTCCAGCGAATCCTGGTGTCTTGAGTTAGTGCTGCGTTAGGGAAGGGAATCGTTATTCGGTTCCATCTGCAAGAAATTTAGCACAAAACCAGCTTCACAGATATGTTCACATCTTTTTTTCCCCCTTGCAGTACATAGGGCATTCAGTGTTGGACCTTTTGTATGCGAAGCAAATCCCCTGCTGCTGAGCTATATCGCCAGCCCCCCTTTCATTTGAGACAGTCTTGCTAAATTGCTCAGGCTAATCTGACTCGTCATTCTCCTGGCTCAGCTTTGAGAGTAGCGAGGGTGTGCGCTTGGGTCATCAAGTCTGGTTTGTGTTCACATCTTTTGGATTTATGTTATCTTCCTGTGATGTTCTGGTTTCTGTGGGCTTGTAATAGCACCAGAGTTCATCAATATACTCTTTGCATTCACCAAAGGGTTAAAACAGACACGGCTTCCACAAACCTCCATATCATGCTGCAGAGGTGGATTTTTTCTTAATAGCAAGTGATATTTATTTTAGACATTCTTTTTAGACTAGTTTCTTAGTTTTATTTTAACACTGATATACAAAAGTATAAAAATAGTACATATTAATGTGGTACCAGGTATTGTTTTGGTACAGGATACATGAAATAATGTTGAAATCAGGCTTTACCTCAGCTGTTATTCTGTGGGAGGCATCTGTGAGCGGCTGACAAGCAGCAGCAGCTTTTGAGTCTTTGCTCCCCCCCAGCCCTTCACACATCTAAAGAGGGGCTAAGGAAAAAAGCCCCCACAATTCCCAGCTTAATTTTGTTGTCCTTGGAAATATTTCACTTTGGGTCTAGCGATTTTTCCACAAAATGGCAAACATTTTAAGTAATGATCTTTAATTCTATAATATTATTATTTTCCTAAACTCAAACAGAAAGAAGTAGAAAATAAGATGAATATTGCACAGATAATAGGTGGCAGATCAAGATCTCAACCACATCTAATTCTAAAACGTTCCTCCCTTTCATTGCTCTAGTAATAACCACAGGACTGCCATATAGAATTTAGATTCACATAATTCAAAAAGCGAGTCAAGACATAAAGAACAAATGACCTGATGAGTTGTGATCTTGTATCAGAGTTGGCCAATCTACTGTCTTTTTAAAAAACAGTATCTCTTAAAAAGTCAGACTCCTTACTGTGGTGCAAAAAACAAACAATAACAACAACAAATGAAATCTGCTGGTCTGGGATTATAAGCGTATGCCATCCTGCATAAACCACTTGAACCCAAGTCTTTGGGCATCTTGGAGCGTCTACTCACCCACTGTAGTTTTCTGAGGAGTAGATGGTGCTGTGGGGGAGGTGGGGTCCAGCACAGATTTCAGGCAGGCACTCGGTGTGGAGGAGGGACCAGGAACGCCCATGGTTGGTGGAAAACTCTAAGCTGACACTGAAACCACCAGAATGAACACCACAGAAAAGGGGCACAGGCAACAAATAAAAATGTTGTTTTCATCTCTGCCTAAATACATTAACTATCTATAGAACTAGTGAGAAGTTTCTTCAAGACACTGTTCCCTAAAGATCATTTCCTCTTCCATGGATGTCTGACCAGCCTTCCAAGGACAAGCAGTTACATCTCTGTGGTAAACTGACATTTGGAAGATAAATGGTAACTTGGGTCTGTGGTCTTAAATTCGAGGGATGGCAAAGCCATCACCAGGTCTCTCGTTGTCACTTCATCCCGTGAACGTGAGAGAACAAAATTCCCAGCAAGGATCGAGCAACACTTTGGCAAAGTGAAACTGAGAAGTCATAGCTCTTGAGGTGCTAATTGCTCTCTGTGTCTACTGTTGGGGGTCACTAGGCAACACGAGGTCAGGCTTTTCTTCACTTGCTTATCTTCTCTCTGAGGAGTCTGCTGTCATGGATGACTGTTGTGGCCCCTAAAAACACCTCTGACCAAGCGCACAGAATGAAGCCGTCTGGTTTAACATCTCCTCAGTCATCCCCGCCTCACTGACTTTTGGGGAAAACACTGATGTAATTTTCAATCCAGATTAAGATGTATTCATTTAGCAGCTACTTTTAATTAGGCGAGTATACTCACAAAATGGAGCTTCTTACCTGTTACCAGGTTGATGTGTCCCACATCCCAGATTAATAGAGAACTGTATCATGTGGGACATTGTAGAAGGCAGAACAGGCAAGATGTGGAAAAAATCTACAGCCCAGACATTCCTATTATATCCTTGGTGGTTCTTCTGCCTAAGACAAAATTTAGTAGCAGGAGTCTGAAGTTCAGGATTGATGACCACAGAAACCAAAGATGGAACCTTCCACAGAAAGAAAAACAGAATCACTCATAGTCTTTCCTGTGTTCATTCGTGTGAATTCTACTGGATTCTGTCGTCCTTTGATATGCTCTTTTCTCTCTTCCATCACTGAGTAGATAACTGCCATGGACTGAGCACTAGGAAAGGCCTCTTCTGCTCCCCTAGTCTTTCACTAGAAGATGCCGTCCTAAGGGACCTTTAGTGACAGAGTTCCTCCTCTGCAGAGGCTGAAGCCCCAGTGTGGGGCCAGTCAGCCTCTCTGCCTGATCATAAGCCACTCCAAGGTCTTTAAAAGCTATTAAAGTTTGAGTGGTACATATTATTTAACTTAGAAAAGATGAAGGCAACTTGAGATTTACTTGAATTTATCATCAGTATTTTTAAAAGTAGATTTGTATATTAGCAGTTTTCCAAACTAGGATTCTAAAAATAGAATTCCAAACAGAAATATCCAGAACCTCTGCAAACACCTCTGATAACTTCATTTGGTCTGAGTGCAACCCTATTGAACTGTTACTGGAAAAGTAGCCCATTATGAAGTCTCAGGTGGTGTAAACTGGGTTACCTTTGAATGTGCAGCTAGCTTAGAGTTCCTGGTTGTCCCTTATTTGGCAATAAATAAGTAAACACGAAGGTTAGCATCCACGTGGAGAGAAAAGTAACTCATAAAAAGTGTGTGAGTTGAGACTAGGCACTGATAAATCTAGTCTAATAAAAATAATTTTACACCTCAAGGAGAGCATGATTTTGAAGATGTTTGCAAATATCACAACACCTGTCCTGCATCTGAGGTGCCAAGAGAAAGGCCAACCTCAGTGGCTGTAATTACCAAAGCAAAAAGCAGAGGTAAGAATAATCTGTACTGCTACAAAGTCGTCTTCCTGGGAAACCACAAAATGTTGGATAAATACTCATCTCGCCTGATGGCAGTGGGGCGTGCAGCATAGTGACAGTCACTTTTAGAGCTTCTCTGGGGACCAGAATAACTGCCAGTCAGAGCATTGGGTTCTGCTAACTGTTGTTGATGGACCGTAATTCATTCTTCCTGACAAAATCTGATTTTTCATTTGTATCAGGAATAAAAATAAATAATAAATATCTGTCAATTTTTAAAAACCTTCCAATTTGTTGAGCTGCCAGGAAAGACATTTATCCTCCTCAGTTGGCATGGACTTCCTGGTTTCGACTTTGGCATGTCCCTGGAGTTCTATGTGGGTCATTTGGGGCAAAGATTGGCATTTGTACCTTATATGAGGAATAAGAAAGGGCATCCAGGGCAATGTGCTCTTTCCTTCCCTCAGTCTTTGCATACAAGAGAACATCATTTTCATGAGAGTCTCCAGGGTCACAAATTCCTCCTGTACCAAACAAAAATTGCATGTTGTTAGTGACAACTTGGAGCCCAACCATCAAATCCCACATAAAATCGCACAATGAGGAATCATCACTGTCTGCAGATGTCATGTAGAATGACCCCAAAGATAATCAAACCCAGGGATGTGACAAAGATAATGCGGATGGACCATGTTAGCGATCAATGATTTGGTATTTGTGAAGGCCAGTCTAACTTTTTGGGTAATGAGATTATTCAAATAATGGTCTACACTGAGGAGGAATTACATCTCCGTGGTTCAGTCTAGGTGAAAAATGTGTGTTCTGCTTTTGTAGTAAGCCATTACATCATCATATTTGAGAACTTTATGACCCAAGTTCAAAACCTATTGATTATGGTTTTTAAAAAGTCTAGTGACTATGGTATCAAAGCCTTCTGAAGTGTTGTAACTCAAATTGCTGCAAATAGTTTCTTTAGTATTTTAGTACATGTTTGTATTTTAAATGCGATTCATTTGACATTTTTATGTTTGGTACCTCACTCGAAAGGTGGGAGACAGATACCAAAGTTTATCCCTAACACTCTACAGTCACATGAAATGATAAACCATTAGAACTGAAAGGTAATTAAAATGGTCTCGATAATGAAATTGAATAACAGAGCAGGTACCTGAAACACAAGTTAAAGTAACTAGCCATGGGGAGATGCCATATTTTTAACCTTTGATCTATTCATTATTGCATCTAATATAGATGAACACTAATTTTATTAAGTACTTACTATGTCTTGGATCAGGTATAATTACACAGAAATATCTTTTTCTCATTTATGATAACATTTTAATGTTGTTTTTTTTTTTTGAGACAGTGCCTCACTTTGTAGTTCAGGCTGGCCGTGAGCTCACTCTGTAGCCCAGGCAAGCCTGGAACTCAGCAATCCTCCTGCCTCTGCCTCCCGAGTGCTGGGATGACAGGCGTGAGCCACCACGCCCCACATTTAATGTAAGTATTAATAAGTACCCACTTTGCTAAGTGAAACTGAAGCTACACAAGATTTACTATGTGCCTACACCTCTCGTCTCAAAGTAAAGTCTGTATTTAATATTATTCCTTTAGGCTTTAAACCTATTCTATCACTCAATAGGAAAGTCTTGATGATAGGATTTGTGAAACACTGAAATGTGGCCTGTTATGTAAGTTAAGCATGCGCAAATTGGCATATAATAAATATTTATGGATTAAGTATTCTGAATGGAGAGAGAGAACCTAGATACAGTGACAACATAGTTCTCCCAGTGGATGTTTGCTGTTCAGGAACAACAACCTGTACAGAAAAATCTTCTGACCTCTGATATTCCCGTCGTATTTTTCAGTATTTCATTACATACACTACTATTAAATAGAGTTAGTATATGATGGTCTCTGGGGAAAAGATTCATGCACAAACAAAGTTTCCTTTTGGAGGAACAATTTTTTAATTGAGCACTAAGCACATATCGAAGAGGATGAAAAAGGGGCGGAAAGGTGAAAGGTCCCAGGCGGGGGTTTGGTGCACTGTACCTAGCGACAGGGGCTGGGTGTCAGCCCCCCGATTTCATTAGCTTGCTCCCCATCCCTCTCTGCTCTCTGAGAGCCAGTCCATGGACTGCTTCTGCTCTCAGAGAACGGACAGAGGCACTCGACGGAGGCCTGTCCAGCCCTGAAGGGCAGAAAAAAGCCCACAAGAACATCGACACGACGACAGACTTTATCTAAAGGAGCCCACTAGGGCATTTCATCAAGTCTGAGAAGTTTCAGTAACAGCAACCCCTGTGGAGCAAGTGGATTCCACCCTAACGTGGGAGCCTTTGATGCTTTGTGGAAAATGCAACTTTGGGCCCATCTTGTACAGCAACGAAGGTACAGAAAGATTTCAACAGAAGCTAAATGGGTGCGCAGTTTGAAAGTATTTTAAATACTGTTTTAAGTAGCTTTTCAGCTACTTATCTATACCAGGAAAGTGATTTATTGAAGTTTTACTACTTGCAAGGCATTAGGCTAGAAGGGAAAACGGACCCTGACCTCAAAAGATCTACAATTGATCATGAAAAACAAAACTATCCTGCAGCTGTCCCTCGCCTGTGGCTTTGCTTTCTGTAGTTTCTTACTGAACCACGGTCCACAACAATTCACATTTCTCTTCATTCTTTTAAAAAAGAGATCACATTCATGTAGCTTTTATTGCAATTCATTATAATTGATATTATTAGTTTTTGTTGTTAAGCTCTTATTATTCATATACCAACCCTTTGCATATATATATATATTATATATACACACATATGTACATCTACATGACTAGTACATGAGGGGACAGTACTCTCTGGCTTATGGCATCCACTGGAGATCTCTGGACACATCCCTGTTGGTAGGGAGGACACTAGTTGGCACAGTACTGTGTTGTGCTGTCAGACACTCAGTAAAGATTTAGACAAAAGAGATTCAAGTCCGGGCTGAAAGACACAGTAGATGCTCAGTGGGTATTTTTTTAAGGATAATAAATAATTGGATGAGTGATATCTGTTCAGTATTTTTGTCTTCCTTGCAGCTATCTGGCTCAGAAAGCAGCGTGACAAACTGGCTTTCAAGGGAGTTTGTATCGAATAAATGAATGTGTGAATAAAGGAAAACAGATTTTGATCCAAGTTTTGAAAGTTGATCAAGTTTTCCAGAAATGATTGCTATAAAAATTAGGAACCAGCTGGGCATGGCAGCTCACGCCTGTCATCCCAGCACTCGGGAGGCAGAGACAGGAGGATTGCTCAGTTCAAGGCTTGCCTGGCTACATAGTGAGCTCAGGGCCAGCCTGAACTACAAAGTGAGACCCTGTCTCAAAAAAAAAAAAAATTAGGAACCAAAGATAGAAGATATCACAGACAGGGCTTGAGGGGGAGAGAGTGCGACCTTGTCTAGTTTAACAGACAGTGATTTTCCTGAAGTGCAGTACAGTGAGAGCCACTTATAAATGATCTTTCCTTAAATCCCTTCCCATTTTCTATCTCACTAGCTAGTACAGCTTTAATGTAGGACCGGCCCTGTCCTAAACTGTCCTAACCTAGTCTACCTGTCCAGTCCTGTCCCGTCCCATCCTAAAAGGACCTTTCCTAGGTGCTGCCGTTCCCCCCAGACAGGACCCTATTGCTTTATCTCTACCGATGAACTTCCTGAAGGACGAGTCCTATTTCAGGGCTAGGTGTCCCCCGTGTTTAGACCCCATACCCCTGTGAGTCCCAGGCACCGTCGCCGGGAATGTCCTCTCACAAGCCCGGTGGCCTCTCCGCCCTCATCCCCGCTGACCTTTCTGCCGGTGGCGCCCCCACACTGCAGGTCACTTTCCTGCCACCCGCCCTGAACCACTTCCGCCCTCCTGAGGGTCCAAGGGCCACGCTCGCCTGCCTCCCCACGTGCTCCCTCTCCCGGGCACCTCTGCCCACTCTGCTGTTCAGTCGGCAGGCGGAGGAGGGTTCTGTTCTCCCTAAGAACTGCCACGTCACGGGCACCTTCTGGCCAGAGTCTCTGCACAGGGATGATGTTCTAATCAGCTTCAAACGATGACTCGTAGCCTGACCTTCTTGTGGCACTGCACACAGCTGGGCTTTACGTACACACTGGCAAAATCTTCTCCACACTTGCCTCCTTTTCTTTCTTTCTTTTCTTTTTTTTTTTTTTTTTGCCATTTCCTGTGTGAGGAAACAGCACCGTCTTTCCAATCACCCAGAAGAGAAATCCATGCTCTCTCCAAGGCCACTGGCATAACCGCCTGAGTCAGCGGGGTGCCAGTGCCAGTGGTTCCATGTCTCTGGCAGGGCCGCCTCTGTGCCTCCTGCACTTCGCCTCCACCGCAGCCTGGCTCTTGTTGCTGGGCTAGAGCCGGGCTCCTTAGGTTGGGGGCGGGTAACACGCATTGCACAGAAGAGGTTTACGCAAAATAACCGTTTCCCTGAAAAGCGAGTTCCACTAGAGTGCGTTTTCCTTTCTGATTATTTCAGTCTTTCCTTCATGCTCCAGAATTATCTTTCAAAAACACAAGTGACATTACAGAACTAACAGGAATCTTCTGTTGCCTCTACATTACTTAGACCAGACAGGCAATTCCGAAGTGTATGATTAGAGAAATCCACACTGTGGGTCCAGTTCTCTTTCCTAGAGCCATTTGAGGTCTGCCATCCAGCTAGACTTGGAAAATCACTCGGCCCCAAAGATATCTACTTTTATTTTTAATGCCTCCTCCACCCCTGAATGGCTTAACTGGAATTCTCCTGTCTCTCCGAATGTAAATCCTGCCCAGTTTTCAATGTTGAGTTCAAAGGCCATCTCCTTGACAAAGCTTCATCCTCACCTCCACCGCCGCTGCCGAGGGCTTTCTGTGCCCTCTCATAGCCTCTCCGTTCCAATAAAGCATGCTGCATTTTCCTTGGTACATAGTGTGGTGTTGGGTGTGGGCGGGGGCTTTGTCTAAGTACTTTTATATCGTGAATAGATAGATGAATCTGTTCATTAGGCACCGCGTGGGGTGCCTTGCGTGTGTTAACTCATTTGGCCAGCCTCTCCGCAATTTAGGGTGACCTGGGTTACTCTCCTGAGATGGAATGCTCCATACATCTTGGCCTATGGCTCTATTTCATATAATGTTTCTGACTTTTAGATGAAGAAGAGGCCTTTGTTTTGGGATAATGTATTTTTTTGAGTTCATTCAAGTTAATTTTTCCTGCCTAGCCAATATTATTTTAATTCATTAATGAATAATCTGTTTTCTTCAAGAATGAATTCAATATGACTTAACATTTCATATACAAGCACTTATACAATAATGTTTTTTTTTTTTTTTTTTTGACACAGGGTCTCGCTTTGTAGTTCAGGCTGGCTCTGGGCTAACTATGGAGCCCAGGCAAGCCTGGAACTCAGCAATACTCCTGTCTCTGCCTCCCGAGTGCTGGGATAACAGGCGTGAGCCACCACGTCCAGCACTGTGGTATGTGGTATTGATGGCTGGTGGGCGTGAGTCTCCACACCCAGCATTGTATGTGGTTACCGGGGATCGAACTCAGGACCGTGAGGCAGGCGCCGGAACCACTGAGCTAACCCTCCGGCTCAGATGATTTTTAGTTTTATATGAACACATTCAACTGGCTTGATTTGCTATTAAAAAAATCAAGATTCAAATATACTGTGTCAGAAATGGGAAAAGGGATTACTCTAAATTTGACTAGTTTATACATTTTTATAGCTTTTTATTTTTAAATTTTGATAAATGTGTGCATAAGATCTTCCAAGAACCACTTTTAAAACAATAAAAGATAGCCTGATTATTAATTAATTTAAGGAAATGAGTTTTGGGCCTTTCTACATGTAAACTACTTCAGGGTCAAAGTAAAACCCTCTGCAGGTGAAATTATATCATTTTATATCTAAGATTTCTCTGTTCTGAACAGATCAGCACTGGAAATGAGGTACATGGCATTACAGAGACGATGTGCTCAGTGCACAAAGCAGCCTGGAGGGCAGCCACACGGCCCCGTGCTGTGCGACTGTCAAGCGGAAGAGCTGTTTGTCCTGAAGGCCTTCCTAGCAAGTTCAAAGGTAGACAGTGTTTGTTTCCTGTTTTGCTCCCAGATGTTGCCTGTGCTTTTCCAGCCACTCAACAAAGAAAATATGTGACACTGTGCACATTTCTGGGAAGACACCAATGAATGAATATGTCACTGTGGCTCCTGTTGATTAACAAAATAAATTTGGGAGGGCATGATTTCAACCTCCTTCATGTCAGGGTAATTTTCCAACACAAATACGAGGAAAAATATATCAAGAACATTTCTTTCTTTTTTGTTTTAAATGTGTTTGCAAACAGAAATTAGAGAGTTTTGTTAAAGTACAATAAAATATTATAAGCATGTTACTTTCTAACCTTCCCACAACAAAAAAGGTAGGCAAAGATTAGATATTGATGGAAATGAATGACTCAGCTTGAAGACTCTTTGGTGAAGTCACAGGCTACAAACAGAATTGTTTTCCTTCAGCCTCTCCTGTCTTGTTTTTCCAGCTATAACCACAGGGGGAGGGATGGAAGACAGCTTTTTGTCTTCAGATTTCCTCACAGTTTGCCAAGCCCTACTCTTTCAAGATGGCGTCAGCATGGCTAGTGTGAAGTAGGGGAGAGTGCAAATGATCATATTACCTCAGAAATAGGTACTGGCCTAGAACCTGCATGAAGGTCCACAGAGTTTGTTCAAAATGTACCTACCCATCACGAAGTAGAACCGCAGGTTCCCGTAACCAGTAGTGTCCATGTATGGAGTGCATGATTTCCTCTCTCCATCTTTGAGGAAGACCATTGATAAACCCGATTCTATTGTCCCACATTCTGTACCAATGACAGCTCCTGAGATGTCCCATCTTTAAAAAAAAAAAAGGCAAATCATAAGACTTAGAATATTACATCAAAGCTTTATAAAGCATAACATTTTATCTTATTTTATTTTTTGAGACAGGGTCTCCCTTTGTAGTTCAGGCTGGCCCTGAGCTCACTATGTAGCCCAGGCAAACCTCAAACTCAGCAATCCTCCTGTCTCCGCCTCCTGACTGCTGGGATTACAGGCATGAGCCACCACACCTGGCACTGTGGTATGTGGTATTGATGGCTGGTGGGCTTGAGTCACCACGCCCAGCATTGTATGTGGTTACCGGGATCGAACTCAGGCCCTTGCGCTTGTGAGGCAGGTGCCAAAACTACTGAGCTAAATCTCTGGCCCATAACATTTTGTTTTTAACAAAGAATATTTGTTAGTAATGAATAATTCTTAAATAAAGATATGGTGTTGCAGACCTTAGACAATGAATATAACTTAAATACATTCCATTCACAGTTATGGTTCCATACAATGATGTTTAATCAATATTATGTGCAGCTTGTTTACTATATGACCATGATTCAGAATGTGAGTCTTTATTCTTCAAGTACTTACAGTTGAGTTAGGGAATCAAATTTGAACTGTGGGAATAATGAATCATAGAAGACAGTTTCATAATATAAGTATAAAGAACTGTATAGTGTTTCACAAGATCCTTCTTGGCATGGACCAGGGCCACACTTCTGGTCTTAACCTCTCTGTCCACTTCATGTCTTGCCCTGACTTGTACCAAACTTCTTGCTGTATAATATGAATTTAAAGTTACTCAATATCCTCTGTTAGGCCTCTGCATCCTTCTTTACTGTACACCAAACAGGACCATGCTCCATGGTGTCCTTTAGCACGCATTCTTCTCTAAAGCCTTTCCTAGATATCCCCAGCCCACCGCCCCATCTCACAGTTCGAATCTTCCTTGGTGAGGCCACTGTGCACTGTGCATGACTACTATGTCTTTGTGCGCTTTTCTTTATCTCTGCTGTGTCCCCGCCTAAGACAGGTGTCTTATTTTTATGTTTTTAAATATAGCCAAATGCTCAAAGCCCAGTAGAAGCTCAATAAATCTCGTTGAAGGGTGGAGACATCAAAGGGTTCCAGATCCAGACAGTTCTAGTGCCCTGCCTGGATCCTGTCTTCACTCCACTCTGCTTTCTCTAGTCTCATCCTTGTTCCTCCGTGAGACAGTTTGTATTCTAGGTACGGAAGAAGAAAGTAGTCCTTCCTTCCCCAGGTCTAGGCCTCAAGTCATTGCCACTTGGGATTTATGATCTGATGTTTCAGCCACAAGGTCCCCCTGTATCTTGCCTGAAAACTTGGTCCCGCGAGCCTGTCTTTGGCTTCATGGCCCCTTCTCCCTTAAAGTCATAGCTCTGGTGGTTCAGACTCTTCCACCCCACAGACCGCCTGGGCTATGGCTTCTCCATCTGCCTTGGGCACATATCCTAAATATCCAATAGAATCAGAGAGGTCTTCAGGCGTAGGTATCTTTATAGGAGTTGTGGTTTTAAGTGAGTGGTCTTACGTAGTGTCTGCATCTCTCTGACCATAAATGCCTCTCCCCTTTACATATAATGCTTCTTCTCCGTCTATAAATTGGTTCAGTTCCTCTGTCCCCCACCCCAAGCCTCACCCAACTGTCACGGCCCAAGTCTGGGCTTTGTCAGTAGTGGCAGGTCAAAGACCTTGGAATGGTCAGAGTACAGACCGTGAAGAGGGCTTTCAAACGACTCAAACAGAATCCTTTTGACTTATTTTTGACTATGATAGAGATTGGGTTTTTAAAAGAGTCATACATGTTCTATGACAATTCAGTCATTTCCATTTTTTTTGTTATTACTCATAGTACTTCAGGAAAGACCCTTACATTAGTGTCTGGACACATGAGGGCGTTTCCCAGTAGCCATTTTTCTACTGGTGTCTGGAGAGAAGTGACAGCAAATGCCTCAAAGCATCCATTGTATCAGCTGCTGGCTTCTCTTCTCCTTTGCATCTACAACAGCACCAACTGTACCTACTTAGGAAAACTAAGAAGTCTGTCAGTCCAGTGATTTTTCTGTAGGCAGCATTCATGCAAGAGTCTAAATTGAACTCAGGTATGTACCTAGAATCAGAATTTACTTCAAATTCACGGATAAATGCATGTTCCCATCAGGAGGGTAAAACATTCCTCTTTCTCCACTAGCTTTTCATCTCCTGGTCATTGTCAGGCTTTTAAAATTTGGCCTGATGAATGGGGATGAGATTTTACCACTCTTCATGTTTCCACAATTCTAGTGAATGTGAACAGCTTTATGTTTCTTGTCCAGTAGGTGTTATTTGTCTGAGTTGTCGGTTTCTGGCTTTTGTCTATTTTCTATTAGCATCTTGCTTTTTGTCTTTCTCTCATTGCCTTGTGATTTGAATTCTTCATCTAGGTAGTACTTTTTTTTTTGCAATATGTATTTTATCTCACTTATGTGTCTTTGAATGTATAAAATGTTTCATTTTTAATATAGCAGAATTTATCCTTTATTTATGATTTGTCTTTTTACTATTTAGTAAATGGGATAGTAAGGTCACAGAGCTATTCCCTATTTTTATTTTATTTTATTTTTATTTTTAAAAATTTAAAGCTTTTCTTTTCACATTTATTTAGTTTAAATTCATTTAAAATTGATGTTGGGGTAAGGAATGAAGTTGAGATACAGTTTTATTTTTTCTAAGTAGATAATCAGTTATTACAATTCATTCCATTCACAATTTCCCTCCCAAAATGACTGGTAATACTACTTCTGTAAAATAATAATTTCCTAGAAATGTGGGTGGGTCTGCTTACAGGCACCATTTCCCCCTCTATCTTTGTTCTGTTGCTGTAAAATGTCTCCCAGATTCTCATGTATTGAGTGGCTGGGCTTTCAGAGGGTGGTGGGGTAATGAAGGCCTTTCCTCACGTGCAATCTACTGAGTGGGTCCCAGCTGTGCAGAATGTGCCAGTGGGTGCTGCAGCTTGGCTGACATAAGGAACTTTCATTTTTGCTGATTGTCCTTTTTGGTTGCTCATAAAATCATGTAGATTATACTTTTTGGTTAGGAGTTCATCTTTAGTGGGCTGTAGTTTCCACATATCCTGGGGGTAGAAGTGTAGCTAAAGAGGGTTTTTGCATTTGTGTTCATGAGCTCCTTAGTATTGAATTATTTGTGCATTAGTTTTTCAGTTTAGAATTGTCTCATCACCCAGAATGAAACTAAATTTTACATTTGTTAGAATTCCCATTCTGGGAGACTCACCCCTTGAATTACTGAAAGGAGCTGCTATCCTATCTTTGTGGGAGAGGAGGCGTTCAGAGATCCAGAAAGATACAAGAATATCATCAACTGTAGCTCTCACTCACCGAACATCCAGTGTAGGTATTTTAGCTCTCATCTTCAGGCTCACATTATACCCGGGCATGGTGTGTCCCGTCATATCTAATTTTTACTAACAGACTCACCATGTAGATGTTCTGTTTCCTTTTGCTTCTGATTCTGCTCATTTCCCTCCACTATGTTAGGGATTTAGTTTAAAGGGATTTGTGTTAAAGACAATTCTCTTACTTTATCCAACTTTTCTATGGGTTTGCTCAGCGGGGAGGGACTGCATGAACTCAGCCTTGTCATCATGGCTTCAAATTTTCAGCAAACTGGGCCATTAACAATGATGAGACATTAAAAGAAATTAACTGATCAGCTCTTTATAGGTTCTCATTCGATTATGCCATCAGAAGAGGCAACAAATTAAAGGACTATGTCATCTTTCAGCTCAGTGAGCTCTTGTTTTGAATAGGATACTTTAACAAATATTTAATCATTTTTAAAGGTAAGGTTTTATTAGTTCTTTCATTTGTCTTTAAAATAACATGCTATTTCAGCCTGTAATCCCAGCACTCGGGAGGCAGAGGCAGGAGGATTGCTGAGTTCCAGGCTTGCCTGGGCTACATAGTGAGCTCAGGGCCAGCCTGAACTACAAAGCGAGACCCTGTCTCAAAAACAAACAAACAAACAAACAAACATGCTATTTTAATTTCTCTTACAAAGTTCAACTATAGTTAACTGTTTAATTCTACCTTCAAAGCAAAAATTAAGCAAGGAAATAACTTTTAGGAAAACCAACCAAATAGTATTTCACTAAAATACCACACAATTGGCAACAAGATATTGACAGAGGTATGTGACTTATTTAAAAATGTGGCATATGGTATTGTATGTATAATTTTATAGTTGTTATGGCTTACTTTATGATGCAAACTTTAACATTTCAAATTTGCGCATAATACTTTAAAATATTTTTAAAATGTTCTTTCTTCTTTGTATCTATGTCCAGTCATATTTAATTGGGCCTTTGTTACTCATACAAAATAACTTTTGTTTCCAGGGTGGAAATTAGGACGTGGAGAGGTAAATAAATTTTCTTGCCTGAGGCCAACTGCCTGCTTAGCTCTAAGGTTGAGAAGTCTTGTTTCCCAGTCTGCTGTTATCTTAACACTTACAGTTCTAAAGAGGGTGTTACCCCAGGATGATATGCTGAACCATCTCAGTTATATTAGCTTTGAGACCAAAGTCTTAGGAACTGATTTTTGTGTATTTTAATACATTATACCAGTCATTTAAAGAATACAGAGGACAACTTTTAAAGTAGCTCTTGATGGTGCTGGCTCACTCCTCAACTACCCAGGAGCTTCTCTTGATGCAACATTGAAAACTTCCCACTGGTTCATTGGTCTTTTACTTGCTCCATTTATCCCAATTAAACCACTCAGCCAAGTGATCCACAAAGCCAGTTAAAGTGATAAATGATGCAGATGAGGGCTTCTCTTAGACATCTATCTGCTTTAGAGTATTCACAAAGTGAAAAAGTAGATGGAAAAAGATTGAATTGCCATAGACTAGCAGAACAATCCACTCAAGTGAGAAATGAGATTAGTATGTGCGTTTTCTTATTTGTCATAAATAATGTTTCTAGGCTAATTCAAATGAGTTATTTTTACCATTTCTATAATAGATAGAGCCATGTGAGATATTCAGATGGCTTATGTGTTTTTAATCTTTATTTTAAGTATAACACTTCAATTTTACTTTCAATTAGTTTTTATTTTTCCTACTAAGACTGTTCAAAGATAAAATATTGAAGTTAATTTCTTTAGAAACACAAATATTTATAATCAAGAGAAATGGAAAATTTAAAGAGAAATAAGTAGAGAAAAAATTGCTTCTCTAAATTTTCCAAATCATATCTTTCGTAAAAGTCTCACTGCTTTGGATAAATTACCCTGCATTTATTAATAACTCAGTAGGAACTTGATATTCATTTTTTCATGAATTTTTTAATTTTTTTTTGAGGCAGGGTTTCGCTTTTGTAGTTCTGGCTGGCCCTGAACCCAACTATGTAGCCCATGATAGACTAAAACTCTCAGCAATCCTCCTGCCTCTGCCTCCCAAATGTTGGGATTACAGGCGTGAGCGACCACGCCCAGCACTGTGATCTGTGGTATAGAGGAGTGAATTTGGGATCTTGCACTTGCCAGGCAGACACCGGAACCATGGAGCTAAATCCCTGGCCCTGTTCTTTCATGAATTTATATAAACATTGGCTCAAACATGTTCAGAGAAAAAATATCTTTAAGTGGAATTTTAAGTAAAGTTTGTCAAAGAGCACAGCAGCTTCTTCATGGAGAGTCACCTTCCTGGACTCCAGAGGAATAATTTGAATGGTCACAAAGTTGTGGCCATTTTTTAGTTAAAAAAACTGATACAGTCTCTAGCCAGGTGTGGTGATACACGGCTGCCATTTCCTCACCTTACGAGTCTGAGGGAGGAGGATTATAAGGTTGAGCCCGGCCTGAGCCATTTAGTGACTTTAGGGAGACCTAGTATTGAAATAAAAATTTTAAACAAAGGGTGAAGTTCATTGTGAAAGTACTGGGTTTAAACCCCAGTACCACACACACACGTACATGCACACATACTTCAAAAAAAAAATCAATGAAACAAAGCAAAAAACATCTATCTCCTAAGATAATAATTACATGGATGAAACTAGGAAATCACAGTATTACCAGATCTTTAGGACCAGGACTTGTTATTTGCAGAGCTCTGTAGTTTTAGCAATATTTCAGATGGTAATGCAGGTTTTCTCAGAAAGAGCACTGCCTCTGTGTGGTTTAAATACTTACCCCAAGGAAATGTGTTTGCATTTGATGGAGAAAGTCTGCCTAAGGGGGTAAATGCTCTACAATATAAAAATGTATTTACTCTTTTATGACTAATTATAAAATAAAAAGCTCCACCTTATTTATTATAAATACTTTAGTATCTATTAATTATTAAAAAGAGTGAGGTGGCACTGGAGCACAGAGAAAAAAAAGTTTTCTAGTCAATAAAATGCCTTAAGGTAACCTGTTCTTTAAATGTAGCAAGGTCACAATAATATTTTATATTTTAGAATGACTCTTTTTGTGTCATAAAAAAGCAATATTTTACCAAGTAAAAATAATCTGAACTTTCTTGGGTAGAAAGCTGATTCCAGAAAGTTATTCTGGAATGCTTTGTGAATTGGAGCAATTGTTTTTTCTCAAATTGAATTCTTTATTGGTACTTTTTTTTTTTTTGGTGGTACCAGGGACCAAACTCGGGTCCTTGTACTTCCAAGGTAGGTGCGGTACCACTGGTACATTTTATATACAACTCACAATCACACTCAACATTGGGGAATTTGTACCAGTGTATGGTACAAGTTAATTCTCATTTTAACCATATCCCTAATTGTGTTTTAAGAAGCTCATACTTTTGGTACTTTAAGGAATGACATACTTTAATTCTTGAAGGGTTATTTGGCAAAAACCATCAAGACCGAAATTATATAGACATACATATGTACGGTACACCGTGTTAGCTTTCAAGCTGTGACAAAATACCTGAGATAACAAATTGAAAGGAAGAAACTTCATGTATGGCGTCAGTCCCTGGCCCCTTGGTGAGGCAGACGAGAAACAGCAGGAAGCGCATGGTAGAGCAAACGGACGTGCGTCATGGTGAGACTCAGAAAGGGA
>PVIC010028045.1:0-23484 GCA_004025085.1 Thryonomys swinderianus
GTACAGGGGTGCTCCATCCTCACCAGGAGATTCATCCCTTAGTGGGTTCGTGGCACAGTGTGCTGTTAGGAGCAGAGGGGCATCGCCTGGAAGGGTGTATTCCTGTCCCCGGCTCCTCCCTTCTCCCCCTGCTTCTTGGCCCCCAAGGACAGAGAGCATTTTCTCCTGCCGGCCCCTCTGCCGCTCTGTTTCCACCCTGGAGCCAGTCGGTCATGGGCTAGCAGCATAAGGCAAAATAAGCTCCCCTCCTTTGAGTTGCTTTGGTTGGACATTCTGACCCAGCCATGAGAAAGTGACAAATATCACTGTTGATATAAAATAAGGGGACGAGATGGTAACGGTGGAGGACTGAGACACAGAAATAAGTGACACGTTTGCTGGACGGGAACTACGTCTGGGAAACAGGATGGATAAAGAAGGCAAGTAGCCCGCAGCTAAGACAAGCGGAACACAGGAAGTCGAGGGAATATTCCTCACTGTCCTCCTTAGGGGTGGGGACCCTGTCCTCAGGTCACAGATGGAGACATGAAGCTCAAAGCGGACACAAAGTCTGTGGTCCACCTGCTCTCAGCTCGGGTCACTGCTCAGTGCTGCCGCCCCACACCCGACTACCCTTTCCTCCAGCACCCTCTCCTGGCTCTGCTTTGGACCCCAGGGCTCATCCCTGTTGCCTCAGTGGCCCCACGGTGCACAGATAAGCTCCCTGGCATGAAGATCCAGCTCTGTTAACCTGCCGGGGCATCCCTGACACCACAGAAGTACCTAGAACCTGCCAGCCACTCAATCAGTATCTGTCGCCTGATGACTGTGACCTGCCACTACACCTCTTACAGTCTCAGTTCTCAGCAAAAGAAGTTGAATCCAAAGTCAAAATTCCAGAAATGAGGGGTAGAGGTGATGAGGGGGCCAAACACAGCACGATCACGGGACAGCCACACGCTCAGCACAAAGCCCTTGTCAGCTGGGAAGGCCCGAAGTCCACCCAGGTCTGGGCGGAGCTGGGAGCTGTAGGAAGCAGAGGGTCAGAGACAGGGGCCAGGCTAACAGCCGGAATGCACTAGGGCCCCGCAGAGAGTGGGCTCTGTGGAAATCTAGAGTCTTGGACCCTCAAGGCCACACAGGGCGGGGGGATCATGGTTCCCATAGTTAATCTGCAGGTGCCACATGGCCACTGGCTCCTCCTTCCTGGTGCTACTATGTGTGTCTCCACCACAGCTTTACTGGCCTCTGTGCTCTACTTAGACCCAACACCCAGCCTTGCTGGAACTGGAGACATGTAAGTAAAGCTACACAGTAAATAGAACAAGCTACTTTCCTGGTGTGAAGAAGGCAGAGGGTGCTAGAAGACTGGCACCGAAACAGCCATTCTGCATCACCAGCTCACTGATTCATTCCCCAAGTAAATCACTGGGCTAAAACTTAGCGCTGTCCCCCTTTTACAGATGAGGAAACTGAGCTTCAAAGATGATAACTGCGATGGTTAACATGCTCTTTGCAAATCCCAGGCACTATTTGAGCACTAGACATGGATTTCTTCCACTTAAGGACACAACACAACCTCTGAGAGACATGCTTCTATTAAACCCATTCTACGAAGAAGGCAATGGAGCCAGGGTCTCTCTGCTGGAAAGCAATGGGTCTGAAAGTGAACCCAGCTGTGCATGTCTGGCCCCTGATCCTGTGACCTACCCAGGAAACAGGACCAGGGGCTGGTGAGCCCCATGCCTTACACACCAAATATGATGATACAAAGAAAGCCCTCATTGAGAAAATCATGTTATTCTGGGATACATAGCATGCAACCACTTTAAAAACCCAAAGTTTAGGCACAGTGGTGCACACATGTAATCCCTGCATTCTTACCTGTTCCAGGAAATCCTTCGAGTAACCTGGGTTCATGGTCTCATCAGAGCAGAGTCAACTCTTAGCATCAACTGACAGAACCCTTGTCAGTTCTCACAGCACATTAGCAAATACTCTGCAATGAAAGCCCCTGTAAAACCTACTGAGGGGCTTAAGACTGAAATGAGTCCCTTTGTCTCCAAGGTGGCCACCAGGACACAGAAAGGATCAGCAATCTGCTCTGGGTCACACAGCAGGATTCATCTACCCAGATGTAGTCCTCGGTATCCCCTGGAGAACTTACAGAGACAAACCAAACCTTTGCCCATGAAATTTATCTGAACATCTCTGCTATCTTTCTGATCCGCATGGAGTTGGCTGATCATTATAGACAGCATTACCAGATTTAGCAAATAAAAATACATGACTCTCAGATTTGAATTTCAGATAAACAATGAAGATTTTTTTAGTATTAAGTCTCATATAATATTTGGGACAAACAGACTAAAATCTTATCTATTGTTTATCTGAAATTCAAATTCCTCTAGGCATCCTCTAGTATATTTGGCTATCAGAGCCACAGCAGATTTAGGATAATTAAAATAAGAGTTAGCACTTCCTGGGCATTTTCTACTATAATATGCACCCTCCCTCTCTTCTTTCCTCTCACACATCAAGTTCTTTTGAGCTACTTCTGTCTACTTCAAGGCATTAGTTGGTGGCTCAGTTGCTTTTTTGGGTGGGTGCTTGAGATCGAACGCAGGGCCTCACACATGCTAAATGGGCACTCCAGCACTGAGCTGCACCCTGGCACTTTTAATCCTTTGAGTCTTGGTTTACCTACCACCTCCTCGGAGAGCCCCACCTATCCCCTCATCTTCCATTTCTTTCAAGCCCTCAGTCTTTGTCTTTTTACAGCACAAGTGCCAACAGGCAAATATTTTATTAACCCATGGTTCCGGGGTTTGGGGCCACCTTTCTGTCATGGATTCCAGATTAGGGGGCAGCAACTATGCGTGTCTGACCCTGTGGGTTTCCTCAGCACCTAGCATAGTGCCCTGAGCATACAAAGTCCTCAATCAGTATACTGACCCAAAGTGACCATGGACTGTCCCCGAACACCTGGTGGCATCTTCCATATCCCTGAAGGATTCTCAAAAATTACCTTATCTGAAGGTTCCTTTGAACCCAGACAACGCACACACCCGACAAGTTCAAACGTTTTACTGATACCTAATTATCTCAGACCTTCAAACTCACTAACCTTCGGTTTATTTCCCTTAACAACAACAACAACAAAAAGGAGAGAGAGAGAGAGACAGAGAGAGGATTATATAACTCTAGATGGGGGAATAGTCATCAAAAATATTTCCTTGCCTAACATCATCCTGTTATTATTTTGACATCTGTGTAGGCTGCGGAATGATTCTTTTAACACTGTGTGTGAGGCATATTTATATCTCGGGCTGCAGCACGGAACATATGCAAAGCCTTCAGAAGCCTATTCTAGTAGCCTATTCTACAAGCCTTGCTTGTAGCTGTGTTGGGCCCCGTGTGGAAGGCCTAGAGAAGCCGCTCTGTGTTTACTATGCTTAATGCGATTCGCTTCCAAGAGGCAGGGTGATAACCAAGCCCTGCCTGGCCCATGTTCCGGGTCCTTCAGTCCTAATGGACACAAGAGACTCGGACTGACAGGCACCCCACCCCCCAAGTCATGCATGACTCATGGGGGACTCCACACAATGCCTGCAGCTTCTGCCATTCAAGGCTGCTGCTCCGTGGCACTGTGCTAGGGGCGACCGGCACAAGGGATGATGCCATCCAGCTGAGTGAAGTGGCCAGGCAGGACGAAATGGGAACAGGGAGACCGCAGCCTAGGAGCAGGCCCCCCTGGTTTCGTGAGACCGGCACGACCTGCACCTGACTGCTGTGTGACTCATGACCTCTCTGAAACCTGGTGACACTACCTGTAAAATGGGGATATTAATAGTAATTACTTCTTGAATTTGCTTGTTGCTCTGCAAATCCAAGGGCTACATCTCAAGTGGCCTCAACAACGGAAATGCACTTTGTGGTGGTTCTGAAGTCTACAGGAGTCCAAAAGGAAGGTGTTGGCAGGGTGGGACCCTTCTGAGGCCTCTCTGTGGTCTGCAGATGGCATCTCCTCCCTTGTAAACAGTGTTTTCACACCTGCTCTTTGTCCAGATCTCTCTTTTCTTGAGGTCAGTCATGATGAGCTAAGGCCCACCATAATCCACTACCATACCAGGATTTTCTTCTCTAAAGACAGTCTCCTAATACTGCCACATCCTTGAGTACATGAATCTGGGGCAGAAGGACACAATTTGATCTAAGATGTGACTTCTGAGGATGTTTTATTAATATTAAAATACATATAGAAATACGTTCTCAAACATCCACCCCATGAACACAGTAGCCAATGCCCTGGCTGAAGGGTCCAGGGTCATATCTTTCCTTGGGCGAGCTGTTTGGTTAGTGGGTAATGCCACTGGTCTCGCATGGCACCTTCATGGTAAAGAATCCTCCCCACCTTACACAAACCAACCAATAGCTCCGAGCCAGCATGGTGTGTGGCAGTCCTACGTATGTGACAAAGCTTTCAATTACCCATCCTAAAAGGCTATGCTTGTAGCTATACTGCGCTTGGAGTAAAGTTCTGGAAGACAGTATCTTGGACCTTGGCATTTGATTCCCAGCTCTACAATCCCCCAGTATCTCAGCTTCCTCCCCTACCCTGAACTGACTCTGCTCATTTGTAATCTAGGAACAATAATGTATCCTCATACAGGTCTCTGTGAGAGTCAGTGAGGGGAGGAGTATCCTGTGGCTCATGGCTCAAGAGCAGGTAGGTCCAAGAGACACTTGGTGTCATAGCTCTTCAGGTCTGGATCACCTCGGAGCCCTTCAGCCCCGGCATAGGCACTATTAGCTCCCCTGCAACTCAGTGCGTTTAGTGTTGGAATCATGCTCTGTGGCAGCAATGTAGTGAGCACGGCCAGCCCTAGGCGCTGGCATTTTTAGTGGCTCATAGACATGATTAAAATCACACCATGAGTGAGTCCGGGTGCTAGTCAGTGAGTCACTGGCCCACCCAGCCCCGAGTCCACTGAATCAGAACCTCGGTTTACTCGTTGGCTGTTTTGAGGGGACTGTCCACTAAAAATCTGGGGTGAGAGCAGCAGCTCCCCAGCTGTGTGGCACATCACACCCCTGGATGAATGTATGAAACGTGGTCCCTGGGCCCTTCCCCCTCCACGATTCCTGCTGCATGGGTCTGTGGTAAGTCCCCCGAACCTGTGTTGCCTAGGGTACAGGAAATTAGGGACTTCTGCCCTTGGAAACATCTCTTCTGAACCTGCTGGACCCCGACAAGTCACAGGTACCACACCAAGAGTCCCGTTTTGCAGGGGGTTCTGGAGCGTAAGGGCAGCTGAAGGGCCGGTCTTTGGAGCTTCAGCTGCGTCAACTGCCCGTGCGCGTGGGCTGCAGGGTACGAGAACTCAGCAGCCCCCTCTGCTGGGCGGCTGTGACACCAAGACCAATTCCTTGGACTTCCAGGTTTAGGATGGACAGGGAAGGCCGGGCTTTCACTGCAACTCATAACGCCCCGAACTCACCCCTCTCCAGCCCTGCCTACTTTCTCTCACCTCGGCCTGGTAACACCAAGTGTTAACCGGCCCCTCAAAAAGAACACTGCTCCCAGAGCGAAGCGCTCCCATCCTGCCCTGAGTCACCGATGCCACCCAGTACTCCCTACTGCATTTGGCAGTCTCTTATGCACTCTGCGATTGGCTCAGGGCCCCTCACTGCACCACGAGGAGACAAAAGAGGAAACTGGGGCATGGAAAGGTGAGGGAACTTACCAGAGCTAAGAAGCAGATCTTGGATTGAACCCAAGCAGCCTAGGCCCAGAGTGATGCTACTTCTCCACCGTGAAATTCCACCGTGACTGATTCTCTTTCTATCGTATATGTGCCTCCCATACCTAGGAGTGGCCCACATGTCTCACTTTGATGTCCACAGGTGACGCCAGGAAGCGTGGGCCACACAGATCTCAGCGGTACAGGGAAGTGGGTTTGAGGAGCAAGACTGTCCTTGTGTTCAAGCCTCCATTAGGGGATTGGGCCCTTTCTTGGACTCTGTGCCCTGTCTCCACTTTGTAAAATGCACTACACTGCTTCTACCACTGGCTCTTGGGTCCAAGCAGACACCCCAGCACACGCCTGACATTAGGGCTACGCGATGCGTACATGCTCCACAGAGCTCGGTCCGCGGAAGCGCATAGCTCCTGTCTCTACATTCATTTTCCTAACATCTCCTGAAACCTGATATGGATCAGGTCCTGTATGGACCTCTGGGGAGTCCATGCTGAGCCCTAGCTCCTCCATGGAAAGGGACAGATCTGCCATCTGGGAGGTGCATGTGTGTCCCCAGCAGCACGAGAATCTCACAGTCTAACCAGCCTCTCGCCAAGGCCTCTCTAGTGAGGTGATGTTAGCCATTACCAAGGATAGCTGGTAGTTCACTTAGCCACTTTCATCTGAGGACCATAATTTTTTTTTCCAAAAACAATGTGGCTGAATAATAAGTGGCAGAACATCAACTTAGCAACATCCTTGGTGATTCTGTTGTCTGTGGCCCAAGAACCCATTTCCACTTTCTCGGGGGCCACCCAGCCTCCACAGTGCTAGTAGGGAGGTGAGGAGGATGGACATGGAGGGCAAATTTAAAATCTGCTCCACTCTCAGAAATAGTGTGGAATACCAGCACATCTTTCAGTGGGATTTACAGAGGCTCGTCGTGGTCCTCCTGAAGCTGGGGTCAAGCTTCGAGAAGCAAAAGAGTTTCCTGTGATCGTCACCCGGACTCTATGGAAAAAAGGCCTGGGGTGCAGAAGTAGAGAGAGGGAGACAGTCATGCACCCTTTTGTTCTTGCACAGAATCCACAGAGTGAGTTCCTGAGGTAGAACTAGAGAGACGGCAAGAAACAAAAATCAACATCCCTGCTTGCATTCAGCTCCTCAAAAAGACAGATGAGCAATATTTATCATATAATACTGTAGACTTAGGATACTGTGACAATAGGATAAAGAGATTAGATTTGGAGACATAGACAAAAATGCCCCCCTCAATAAACAACTGTTTAAGAAAATAGCTGAATGACAAGTGAAGACAACTTAAGGTTAAGCTGCAAAGAAGAGTGAACCATAGGGAGCAGCATGTCCAAAGGCCCTGTGGTAGGGACAGTACAGAGAAACTTCCAAGCAGGGGAAGGAATAAAGACAAAGAACAAGAATAACAGAACTCAAGAGGGAGAGGGAGATGGAAGTGTGGACAGAGGCCAGAAAATGGCAGCTCTTGGTAAAGATTTATCTCTATTCTAGGCAAGTGCCCCAAGGCAAATCTCAACCTCATACCTCCTATCAGGCAATTCATTATTTGCATTGTATTAAATATCTCTAGTGGAGCTTCAAAATCTCCCTTAGCAAAATCCTACTGTTGCCTTGAAAATAAGTCAAATTTGTCAGCTATTTTTAAAAGGAGGTTATGATGGAAAGTTAAAGACTTTCTCCTTGATTCACCAATAAGATTTTCTATGGTTCTGTGTGTAGTCAAATAACTTACAAGGTTCTTTGCTTCCCTGAAATATCAGAGAGTTTAAAATAGAAAAGCCATCATTTTGCTGCTTAAGAAACATCAATGCCACGCAGAAAGGTACAAGAGAAGGAAAGACAAATGTTCACAGAGGGCCAGCAGTGCCCAGAGCAGGCAGTGGGCTCCCTACACCCACACTCATGCACCCTCACATGTTCCTGGCGAGGTAAAGACGTCAGCGTTCCCACCATCACACACAGCAATGCCGGGGCTCTGGACGACCTGCCTAGCACTAGCACTAGAGCTAAAAGCCTAGATCAAGCATCATCTGCCACTATCCCGCATCAGGGTCAAGGTGAGGAAGAAGGAAAACAAGGTGGCTGATAGCAAGGGTGTCACACCAGCTGGTCCCGCCTACTCAGGTGGACAAGCTGGCTGATTTGTCTCATAATGTTGTTAAAAATCCCACATCCAGGAAAGCCCCACCCTCAGCAAACTGGGATGGATGCTCACACAACTTGTCATACCAAACCAACCAGAAGCATCCTCCCAAGATAGGCTGCTGAGGAATCTGGAAATGAGGAATAAATAAAATGTAATAAACAGTACAATAATATAAATAAGGCCTAGAGGGCCTCCCTTCATTCTCAAGTTCGCCTACCTCTCTGAAGTCCCATAAACTTAAAATACAGAACAACATGTGAGAGCAAAGGAAGGAAGGAAGACAGGGTGGGAATGCTTGGTCACAACCAGACATGAGCTTGGTTGACCCAAAGTACAAGGTATGATTGAAAAATGCAGTAGGGCTGAGGCTTTAGCTTAGCGGCACCGTGCCTGCCGTGCAAGTGCAAGGTCCTGAGTTCAATCCCCAGTACCACAAAGAGAAAAAAGAAAAACACGATACATGCTTAAATTTTTTAGAAGCTGTTCTGGTAGAACACACATTGCCATGGATCACTGATGCCCTCCAATCTACCCCCCACTCCCACTTTGAACATAGTGCATCATGCTTGCTACTTTCTAGAGCAGTTCTGGAAGTCTTTGCGCCCATCACTACTGCACTGACTGTGTGGCTGCCTCCACGTCTTCAACTGGTTGGAAATGTGACCTTTATGGTCATTTTGATCTTGGGGAAGGCCCACAAATCACATGGTGCCACGTCCTGTAAATAAGGTGGTGAAGACAGACTGGGTGGCTTTTATAAGCTGCCTTTCCACTCAGAAGGCACAGCAGCGGGATTCACCATATTTCATTTAATCATTCCTTGTAAAGACACTCAGAGAAGACAACTTCCAGAACTGCTTCAGAAAGCACCAAGAATGACGGGGCAAGTGTGTTCGAAGCACGGCAGAGTATTTTGAGAAGTATCAATGACAACATGTCTCTTGATAATAATTTTGAAAATTTAAACATCCACCTTGTATTTGACCCCTCCGTCATGGTCACAGCAGAGAAGCCTGACGTTGTCACACTAGTCACTTGGTTTATGTCACCTACTGTATTTTTTGAAGCCCAAATCAAGCCCCCTGCACAAAAAGAAAGATCAGAGATCTTTCTCTCAGCATGGTGAGAAAGAGGGCGGAGAGCCAGACGAGGCCAAGTCAGAAAGAGAGATTCAGATTGAAATGCAGGTGGGTGGAGAAACTGCAGGGATGTAAAGGAATGGCAGAATGTGAAATCTGACTGGCATGTTTAGAGTGACTAGCTGTACTGCTGAACAAAGAAAGAGCTGCGAGCTGAGCAGGGTGGTGCATAGCTGTGATCTTAGCACTCTGGAAGGCTGAGGCAGGAGGGTTCTAAGTTTGAGCCAAGTCTGAGCAATTTAGCAACATACTGAGATCCTGTCTCAAAATAAAAGTAAGCAAAGAGCTGGAAAAGTTGCTCAGGTTCTGGGTGCAACCCCCAGGAGTTGGGAAGGGGGAGATAAGTGAAGGAAGGGATTGGAGTAGTGGCAGGAACATGTGTCAGAGGCTCTGGTTGTTGCCCTGGTGAGTAGAGATGGTGGGTGGCACCAGAGGCAATTAGAGATGAACAAAAGCAATCAGATATCAGCTATATTTCAGCGCCATTCAGGCTTGGTGGTAGGTTGGCTGCAAGGAGCAGCAAGGGAAAGGACCCCTAAAGGATCTCTGATACACCCGTCAGTTTGAGCAACTTATTTAAATTCCCTGAGCCCACTTCCCTAGCCATAAATGAGAATACATAGGGCCAGGGATGTAGCTCAGTGGCGCCATGCCTGCCTGGCAAGTACAAGGTCTTGCGTTCGATCCCCAGTACCACAAAAAAAAGAGAGAGAGAATAAACACACAGGGAAAGTTCCTGAGGACTAAGCAACACCCTAGACAGAGCTCCACCCAGGTAATTTTTTTTTAACTGCTCTCTCTAATGGCATAGTTCAGGTTTGGCTGCTACTGGAAGAGAATGATATAGGTTAAGGAAATTTAACTTAACCCAGGAAAACAGACAGCTGCCCACCACGTGACAGCCACAGGCAGGCCCTCCAGCGTTGGATGAACTCATGCGAGGAGAGTTTTGCACGGTGCCTGTCAGGCAGCCGTATTTCTGCCGTCGCACAGGCTCCCGACTTGATCGTGTCAGTGCAGAGGGCAGCGGCGTGGAGCACCTGAGACAGAGCTGACTCACTGCTCACAGCTGGGGCGGGATGCGAGGAGTGTCCCGCTAATGAAGGTTCAGCTCGGAGAGCTCTCACGAGACAGTGCCTGGCACAAGGACTCCTCAACCCTATTTCTTCCCTCCTCACACATGATCTTTAATCATCTTTACAGCCAAGCAGTTCAGGTGACATGTTCTCCGAGAGTTATTACAGAAAAACTATTTCATTTTCACAGCCCAGAAGTATATTCAAAGAGGGATAAAAAAAAAAATCCCTAAATCTCCAATGGAAGCATAAAACTCTACAGAGGCTAGACTTATAGTCTGATACCATGTTACTTGTTTCTTCTTTTCATGGATTCTTTTTAATGACTGAGTGTGTCTATCATCCGGAGTTCAGTAAGATTTACTCAGCCATTCCTCAGGGATTCAGAGCTTATAATGAGAAGTATTAAATGTTTGGAGCACTGAGTAAAGTGAGCTCCATGTTCAGGTGGTCTTTGCCCTCTGGAAACACAGGCTGGGTGCCACTGTTCTGTCCCCTTTTTTTTGATCATTTGTTCGCCTGAACCATCCTGCCACAGCACAACTGTGTTGCATGCTGGTAAAGTACTATGAAGGGGGAGACAGAGACATGGAGGAAGGGGGAGGGGAGCGAGGAGAGTGGAGAAGGGGCGGGAGGGGAGGGAGGGTGGGGGAGGGGAGGGGACAGAGACTGGAAGAAGAAGGGGAATAATTACAGTGCTCACATTTTCTAAGTCTCAAATGGAAACAGACCAGCGACCCTGCAGGAGCTCACATGAACTTGGTATCCACTCTGCTAAGCATTTTTGAAAAGTAACGTCCATGCAATCCTACCAGTAGCCCGCTGAGACAGGAATTATTATTAACCCCATTCTTTAGATGACAAAATTGAGGCCCAAAGCCTCACAGCTAAGGAAGTGGTAAAAATAGACCCCCAGAGCACACTGTTAATACTGTTTCCACAGCTCGGGGGCTACCTATACAAGCAACATGGCAGAACACTGGAAACTGGGGTTTTCCTGGTGGATCCTTCTTGATAATACTTCACACGACAGCATGATGTCACATGAAAACACCTTAGGCATGGAAGAACAAAGACTGAATTGTAATGTTACAGGCCCATCAAAGGACACGTGACTTCTCTATGTATCTGTTTCCCCATTGAGGCTCTAAGATAATGGTGGCTGTGTTTTTCTTTCAAAAGAAATGTATGTCTACTATAAAAAGTTATACAACTATGAACAAGCGAGAAAATAAAAAAGTTAATGTACCCACCATATCTCCACCTAGAGGTTACAGCATGGTTTGAAATGTCCCCAAAGGTGTCAGCTTGTGACTCTATCAGGAAAAGGTGGGAAGAGGCCTGGCTGGGGAAAGCAGGTGAGTAGCAGAGCACCTCTGCGGGGTTTGTTTGGTCCTCAGGCCCTGGCTTTCCCTGTCATCACTTCTGCCTCCCAGCTGAGAACACCACTGTGTCCTACAGCGCAGGGCCAGGAACAATGGCACTGGGGACTGAAACTGTCCTAAGTATGAGCCAAAATAAATCTTTCCTCCTTCTTAATTGTTGATCTCAGGCATTTTGTCATGGCGGTGGAAAGCTGACTAACACAGGTGAATTCTGCTATTTTGCGGTACCTCATCATATCTACATAGCCACACCTCTATCAATATCATAAGTATGCATGCTCCTTCATAAACATGCTTTCTACAGGTTTCTCAATGTATCACAGACACCTTTGTGTGTCAATGGTTATTCTACATAATCATGATACAGTATCCTAGTAATTCCTTTGTGCAATGTCTTTTTTAGGGGGAATTTAATCTAATACCTTGAGGATAAATCATCTCAATTCTTAGGGACATTCCTAGAACTTGACTTTTCTTTAGGCCAGATGCATTTCCACTTCTAGTGAAGAATTACAGAAACAAATGTAGGAGCAAATGAGAAAACAAATATCAAAGGAAAAGCACCAGGGATGGGTCCCCGGTGCTGTACCGAGCCACAAAGAAGCAGGACCTGACCTCCATGCCACCCCTTTCTCCATGTGAGCATTTCAAGCGGTCAGTGTGAATAATCCAGCACCCTTAGCTAAGCTGCATTAGAAAGGTGAAGCCAGGACATTCTGCCTCCAATACCCTAGGAAGAAGAGCAGCAAAAGGAAAAAAAGGACTCATTATCTTTTCAGAATTTTCTTCTTTGTCTAATTTTCTCCTTTTGACAGGGAAGATTTAAGCCATAGATAGAGAAGAAATTCACGCTGTCAAGAGCTGCTCTTGTTTTAGTTACGACACATGTAGTCAGTCCCATTATTTCTTGCTCCTTCACCACTACCAACAACTGAGTGGTGGGAAGCCCGAGGAAGGACACATTTCCTCTGCAGAGTGTAAAAAGCAAAGCCAAACTAGGTCATTTCTCCGTGAATCCTTTCTGCAAACACAGAACAAAGGAAGGAAGGAAGGCATCCCCTGCTGAGAACACAGGACTGAACACTTGATCAATAATCACAACATGAATCCCAGGTCATTTGGTCGACCTGCTTCCTTTCCAGATAGAGAAAGCAAGACTTAGAAATATTCTTTGACTTGCCAGAAATAACACGACTGCCAAGGAATAGAGCCATCCCCGGGCCTGGGTGTCAGGTGGAGAGCATGTCCCAGAATACACACGTAGATTCTGATTTAGCCCTAAGACATGAAGCTGCTTGCATAACTGCTAGATACCTACCTACAAAATACCAAGCATAGGCCTGAAAATCACACACACACACACACACATATACACACACACACACACACACTCACCTAACCAAAAATTCAAGTCTTTGGATTTGTCTGGATTTGCTAATAATTCTCAGCTTGTACCAGCTGGCCCCAGAACAAGAAATATTTTTCTATTGAGACTACATTTCCCTTTGGAGAGTCCATAACCTCACACGAGGAACCAAAGATTCCACTGAATGACTGAAGAGTTCTAATGAGTTGAATGGCAAACGTACCCAATAATAGAAGAAATGAGATATTAAATGAACAAGGGAATGTATTTGGCTAATAATTAATTCATATCTGGTCTACTTAATAAAACCCACACACTTTTTTGTCCAGTTAGATCTCATGACCTCTACCTGCTATAGTGTTCTGTGGCAGTCCAAAGCTTGTCACAGACAGAGATTTTGATCTAGATTCCTTCTTTCACACACAAAGTACTTTTTAAAAATGCTCTAAGTCTGATGAGCACAGTGGTGCACACCTGTAATACCAGCATATGGGAGGTTGAAGCAGGGAAGTCAGGAATTCAAAGCCAGCTTGGCCATAGACTACTGTTATTAGTCAATCTTCCTATCAATGAACATAACACGCAACACCCACAACGTAAAGTGGAAAGGTTTAATTTAGTTCCTGATCTCAGGCAGAAATCTCATGGCAGAAGAGTACAGCAGAACAAAACTGCTCAACTGATGGTTCCTAGGAGCAGAATAGAAGGGTGCCAGAGAGGAGGGGGAAAGGGACCACATACTACACCCAAGGTCAGGTCTCCACCAGCCACTCAGACATAGCCAGTGCCATGCACTAATGATCTGGTAGGTGTTTATTTATCCAGTGAAGCTGGCAAATCAGGATGAACAGTCAACACTGCACAGCAAGACCCTGTCTCAAAAACAGAAGAGGAAGGAGGAGAAGTGTTGCAAAGCCCATAAGCCAATTTCAGAGGCTCAAAAGGTTCATCTACTTGAACTGTGCACTTACAAAAATGCCTGGATTTGTTTTGGGTTTCCATATGCTCAGCCTTCTCACCATGTAGATCAGAAGTTCTGATGATCCTGTATGATTGGGACTTAGGCAAAAGGGAAAAATTAAACCAACTACTTGTTACTACCTCTTCATACTTTGAGGGATGCAACTTATCAAAACCACAGAGCATTTCAAAACAAATAAGAAATTAACTGTTGAAGAAGAAAACTATGCCCCAAAATCTGCCCTAAGAAAATGCCAGTGTAGAGGATTGTCTCCTAAAGTAATGCCCTTTGGAGAGCCTCAGAAAGACAGGCTTCAATTCAGCTCACACCCAGAAGACAGGATGCTAGTTTGAATATCCCTCAGAGCACTGTGTACTCAAGACTTGGTCCCCAGTCCATAACACTATTCGGAGGTGGTGGAACCTTCAGGGAGTGGAAAGAAATTAGGTCATTGAGTGTGTGGCCTTAAAGGAGACTCTAGGACTCACTCCATTCTCTCCTTTTCTCCTCTCTTTGCTGCCTGGCCACCGGGAGCTGAGCTGATTCCTCTGCCGTGATGTGTTGCTTTGTCACAGGCCCAGAAATGACAGGGCCAAGAGGCCATGTACTGAAACTTCTGAAACCATGAACCTAAACAAACCTTTCCCTTTTTAAAGCTGATTCTGATATTTTGTCCCATTGACTGAAAGTTGATTAACACATTGAGACCATGAACCTCCCAGGGTCTGAATACCACTTTGACATCACACAAACCTGAGTCAGTTACCTGCCAGCTCTGAGTTTTGCTGTTGGTCTCCAGAGAGGGACATTCATAACCTGCATCTCACAGGGAAAAGATAATGATCCCAATAGACAATCCATCTTACTCTCTCAACATGAGAGATACAGTGAGGGCTCAGCACACTTGCACATTTTTATGATTAAATATCATGAGTAATATTAAACCCCTAGAGTTGTGCAAGCCTTGAGTGAGACAAAAAAAAAAAAATGTAAAGAACCTGGCACACATTCTACCACTTGGGAGGCACTGAATAAACATTTCTTTCTTGTCACTTTTTCCATATAGCCTTACTGGGAATTTTCTTTATTTATTACTTTTCCACAAGGCAAAGCCATCATGCAGTAAATACCAAGTGGCCTCCAGGAAGCCACCTTCAAACACTTAGTCCACAGGCTCTGGGTCAGACTTTCCAGAGTCCTCTGGCCTAACACCAAGAAAGCAGACAGACTGCAAACTTCTTTCTGTTTCCTATGAAAATATGTTTTTAAAAAACCTGAAAATCTGCCACCAACTCGGGCTGGATATGTTTCAGCATTGGAAACCACAGCTGAAGTCCCTGGCTCCAGCCCCAAAGACTCAGAAATCTTGTTTATTTCCCCAAAATGAATGAGGCACTATGGACATAGGAGCTGACTGATAAGGGGCAAGTACCCGCTGGTAGGGAATGAGCTGGCTTCCTTCTTCCCACAGTAGGCGAAAGGGCAAAGAAGGAAGTATAAACGCGGTGAGGGACCCAAGCATGAGGTCAGAACGCTAATCCCAGAGGCTTCAAATCAAACTGAGTGGAAAGAGCCGGGCATCACAAAGATCCTTATGGACTAGGCTTCTAGGATCCCTTAGTCTACCTTGCTAGAAGACACAATCCCAGGTTCCCCACAAAGAGAACCACACAATACCCATCACCTTCAACATCAATGTCAAAAGTCAGTTTCCTATGCAGGTCAAATGCCGGGCAGAAGAAGGCACCAGAGAGTGTAGGCCGGGGGGGGGGGGCATAAAAAAACAGGAGAAGCACATTCAATCCAGAGGGATCCAGGGGAACATGAGAGAAGGAGTTATGCTGCAATGAAAGCATTGAGAGGAGTAGAAATTAACCAGGCCAAGCAGAGGTAGAGTGTTCTAAACAGAGGAAATAACATTATCGAGGAGTTGGAGGTAAGAGATGACCCACTCTGAGGAACTGAAAGCACTTTATAGTGGATGAACAGCAATGGATAAAGTAGGAAAAAGGGAGACAAAATCAAAACAGACTGCGCCAAATCACACAGGGGGTCTGGGTGATAGTATAGAGTTTAATTTTGTCAGAACAATGGGAAGCCCTAGAGGGCTTTCGAGTGGGAAAGGACAAATAAATTCCTTGTGATGAACTTGCCTTGAGTGCTTTGTATAGAGTACTGGTTCTCTGACTAACTCACTGTGTGACTATGGGCTATTCTCACCGCTCCTGAGCTCAGTTTTCTGGAAGACAAGAAAAGAGGATTGATGATGCCCAAGCCGGGCAAGAACTCATCCTGCCTCCCCCAGGGAAGGGTCAGGAAAGCCACTGGATGGCACAGTGGCTAACCCACCAAGAAACTCTGCTCTTAGGCACCTGGGTCTCATATCCACAGTGCCTTTCAGATGTAACTTAAATATCTCTGTCAGTGAATACAGGACCTGAAATCCAGCCTCCTCCGGTAAGTAAGGTCCCTTCTGGCTCAAATACCACTATGATTTTATATTCATTACCCATCTCGGCCACAATGAGGCTGTGTAATTAAAACAGTCACAGAGGAAACCTGCTCCTGCCTCACCAAGGGGGTGGTGGTAGTGGGTGAGATTCCCGTCCGCATCCGCATCTCCTCCAGACCACAGACCCTCGTGAGGTCCTATTAGCAGGCTATTACACTTGGAGAAAGTCAAGGTGATTTGACGGTGGTGTGGAGGCTGCCTCCTCAGTTCCACCACAAGAAAGCTACAGATTGGAAGACACACTGACACGCAGTAAACCCACGTTCTGCACACTGGTCGGAAGGACTGGCTTCATCTGCCTGACCATATCGGAGCCTGCATCAAGTCCCTAGCAGGGATGTGGCCCGACGGATCACGAGAGACAAGCTGCGGCCAGGGAAGGGACAAAACCTTCCTTCCTAGGCACCCTGTGGCCTCCCTGCTGGAGGCAGCCACACAAAAGCTCCCCAGCTGCTCTCTATCCCATTCTGCAGCTTTATTTTCCTCATGGGATTTAAATGTGTCTGGAATTGTCTGGCATGTGCCTCTGCTTACTGATTCATCACATGTGGGCCAAAGCTCTGAGGGAGAATTACTGCTTCCCACTGTAACCTTGGCATTTTTAAGGGCACCAAGCCCACAGTAGATGCTCAGTAAATATATCCTAAGCAGACAAACTTTCATTATTTACATTTTACATGTGGAGTGT
This sequence comes from Thryonomys swinderianus, assembly GCA_004025085.1. Taxonomy (NCBI): domain Eukaryota; kingdom Metazoa; phylum Chordata; class Mammalia; order Rodentia; family Thryonomyidae; genus Thryonomys; species Thryonomys swinderianus. The sequence goes on from PVIC010028045.1 coordinate 17,030, forward strand.
CCACAGTGTTTAGACAAGGCCATGTGGCCAGCAGGGAATGGGTAGACTCTGGAGGCAGAATCTTGGCACTGGAACCTCGTTCTGCCATTCACTGTGTGAGCCCAGGCAAGCTACTCACCTGGATATAGCCGCAAAATGGGTTAGTGATACCTGCTGCCTGGCAAGTACTCAATGAGATACATGTGAGACACTTGGTACAACGATCAGGCAAAGTTGGCCATTAGCTTCACATTTTTATAGTAACACACAATTCTAATTTAAATACATTTGTACATTTTTAAGTAAGCCCACCAGTAATAATAATAATAACACTATGATACAGGTACCACTGTTGGCCCCATCTGATAGGTCAGGAAACCAAGGCACAAGTCACTGGCACAAGATCACAGGACTAGGATGGAGCAGAGCGGGAACTCAAAGAGCAGCGGGGCTGCAGAACCTACCCCCTGAACCACTGCATCCTGGTGCTCCACAGAATCCTCCCACTGCTTGGTGAACAGGGAATCGAGGCGTCAACATCAATATTAGCTCTTATTTGGCTTTTTAGGATAGAACAACTTAAACATGCAAAAAGTAGAGAGAATGCCATATAAAAAGGTTTCAGGAGTTTTAAGTGATCATTTAGCTGTCATCCTAGACTCATCCTGGGAACAACCACGGTGACATTCGTCACATGCTGGGAAGCTGCAACAGTTCATTTAATCTGCTGGCAATGCAGCTGGGGGCCGCTCGCCTCCAGGTCTTCACTCAGCCTCTGCGCGACGTCCATCCCCACCCAGCTTCACCTTCGGCTCTCCGCCCCTCCTGCACTGCACCCCTCTCTGAAAGCCTATCCACAATATAACCTCAGATGCAACACCTTTTTTTTTTATCTTATTAATATGTGCTTGGGGTTTATGCTGTTTATAATCCTCGGGGGGGGGGTTACATGTACACACCACGAGTCTCTTTTTTAAAATCATCTTTTCTTTCCTTCCCTTCCCCTCCCTCCTCCTCCAATTCCTCTATCTCATTTTCCCTTCTTAGTGATACTGCTAATCAAAGCTCATATTGTGGCGTATAATGTTTGCATCCATTCAGGTTATTAGGTTCCTAACACATGGCAGGCCTTACCGCTTTCCCCTTCACCCCCTCCTCAACCCTTCTCCTTATTCCCTTGGACTCGTGCTCACTTCGGCAGCACATATACTTATTCCCTTGGACTACTCCCCTACTGCAAGAGATCCATCCCCTTTTTCCTTTCTAGCATGCTTTATTATTCTTTGTACTTTTCCCTGCCTAAATGAGAGATGCGACACAGTATTTAAGCTTATTTGTCTGGTATATTTCACACTGCATTACATTTTCCAGGTGAATCCATTTTCCTACAAATATCACAAATTTGTTATTCTTTATAGCCAAGTAGCATTCCACCGTATACAGATATCAAAATTTCTTTACCCAAACATGTTGATGCGTATACAGGCTGCTTCCAGGATCTAGCTATTATGAATATGCTGACATAAAAATTTGCATGCATGTACTACTATAGTGCGACATTCTAAGCTCTGAGGGGAAGACACCTAGCAAAGGGATAGCTGGATCATATGGAATTTCTAATTTCAGTTCTTTGAGAAATCTCCATACTGGGTTTCATAATGGAGGTATTAGTTTACATTCCCACTGACAATGAAGGAGGTTTCCACTTTCACCACACCCATGCTAGCGTCTATCACTGTTTGATTTCTTAACACTGGCCATCTTTTCCAGAATAAGGCAGAATCTTAGCATTGTTTTAATTTGCAGTTCTCTAATGGTCAAAGATGATGAACATTTTTTACATATTTGCTGACCATTTCTATTTTTCTTCTGTGAAATATCTGCTCATTTCTCCTTCCCACTGTTTTGACTGGTCTGTCATTTTAGGTGACTTAATTTTTTTAATGAATTCTTTATTGGTACATTTTATATACCTATCAAGATCACACTCAGCATTGAGAATTTGTACCAGTATATGGCATGACTTAGTTCTCATTCTTTCCCGTTCCCCTGCCCACCCTACAACCCCTCACCCTCCATATCCATATGCTTTGCTTCCTTTTTCAACATCACATTTTTGCTTTCCCCTTTTTACTTACCCCTACCCTTTCCCTTTAAATACTTTCTACTTCACAATCTCTATAGTTCTTTGTACATTCTAGATACTAGTCCTCTGTCCTAGGAGTAACTGGAAAAATGTTTTCCATTCTGTAGGATGTTTCTTCACCCTACTAATTATTTTGCTGTACAGAAGTGTTTTTAGTCTGATATAATCCCATTTATTCATGCTTGCTAATATTTCTTGTCCAATTAAGGTTCTATTTAGAAGATTCTGTCCTACACTAATTTCAAGTGTTTTACCTATTTCATCTTCTAGTAGGCTTAATGTTTCTGTTTTAATGTTTAGATCTTTGACCCATTTTGATTTTAATTTAGTGGTGAGAGATACAGTCTGGTTTCAATCCTCTGCGAGCAGATAATCAAATTCACTAGCACCACCTATTGCATAAGCCCCCACCATAGGCCTTTGGACCCTTTCTCAAAAAAAGCAGAGAGCTGAATGTGTTCTGTTAAGTTTCTGTTTCTGTTAAGTTCTGTTCCATTGATCCACATATCTGTTTCTGTTCCAGAGTCATCCCGCTTTTATCATCACTTTGTAGTCTAGCTTGAAGTCAGGTATTGTGTTGCCTCCTGATTTGCTCTTCCGGCCACAAATTGCTTTTGCTATTCTGGGCCTCTTCCAGCTTCATATGCATCTTAGGCTTGTTCTCTCTACTCTATAAGTTATACTGTTGATATTTCAAATGGGACTGCATTGAATTTATGTAACAGTTTGGGAAGTATGGGCATTTTCACAATGTGGCTTCTGTCTAATCAGGAGCCAGGGACATCTTTCCATTTTATAATATTCTCTTCAACCTTCTTTTCCATAGAACTGTAGTCTTCTTTGGAGAGGTCAGATAAAATTTTTGAAGTTAGTGGCTTGGTGCCCGCTAGCTTTAAAGTCTATGAGATACCATTCATTTCCATTTACCCTGTACCCAGTAGGTGCCTAATAATCCTATGTCTTGTTAAAATAATCGTTTATGGTAGAGAAAGATAAGGTTCAGAGAGCTTCAAACCCTTGCCCAAAGTTAGCCAGTCTCCCTGGATCCAAGTTCCTCCTGACACACAGGTACTTACAAGTGCCACATGGATGCTGCAATGACCTGTCTGAAACTGAAAAACTCAGGAGACATTTTGTAGGACTCTATCCTTCAACTGGACTTTCATTTCCCACCTTGTGAAACAGATGATGGCTCGAGTATGAAAGCCCATGAGCTGCTTTCCAGGCAAACTCTAACTACATCCCTCCTGTCTCACTCAACAACCACAAATACATGTCTCTTTGGCCAGCTTCAGTCCGCAGCACAACAAGAAGAGAGGTGAAACAGACTTGTAGACCAGGTAGAGAGGACTGCTATGCAGGTGAGGGCAGGGGTAGCTGCAAAGAAGAATAGAGAAGAGAGTAATGTGAACAGGACCCCAGAAGAATGGTGACAAGGGCATCCTGGAGAGATGAGTGTGGAGCTTGACCTCAAATGACCAGCCAGTAAAATTACAATAAATTGAAGCTAATAAGGCATTCTTGGCAGATACAATGACAGAAGTGCACAGCTCTGGACATCTGCACATCAAGTTGAAGGAAGGATACAGTGTCCCGGGAAGTGGCCAAGACAGTGGGTTCACACTGCCGGAGGGTAAGGAGTTTGGACTTGCTGCTGGAGGAAGAAATAATATCAACCGTAGGTCCTCAAAGAAACTACAGCATTTACAGATTTAATTCAGAGTCACAGAGCAACCACACACACACACACACACATACACACACGGAAGCAGCTGACCATTTACCAAGCTACAGCTCAAAGGGCAAGGGGATATTGATCAGGTTGGCTGAATAAGCAAGCTCCACTTGGCTAAGCAGAAGATGGCATGAAAAGAAAATGTGGGGAACATGGAGGGCTCATGTTGTTTCCATAGGCCACTATCCTGCTCTAACAAGGTATCATCATTGAAACAGTTCTCCCAGCTATGAGCTGTCAGAAGGAGAAGATTAGGATGCTTTGTTCAAAATCCCATTCCTGCCATTCAACCTAGGATCTGCATAGACTCAACCATTAAAAACACCAAATTTGTTTGATGGATGGATGGATGGTTCCCTGAAAGGCTTTGTAACTGCTAATGACTCTTCAGAAGTAAAAGGACACATTCCTAGATTGAGAAGGTTCAAGATTCCAGCCTTGCTTCTTACATAAGAGCTAGTAAAGGCAAGTCAACCCTGTCAAAATAGTTCCAAAGCTTTGGGGACAACTTATGACAGTGTTTGCTTGGGACCCTCCAAAGCATCTCGTGTTCACTTCCACCAAAAACTTATCCTAAGAGTTCTCAGATCTCAATATGATAGGAAGAGATTTTTGTTTTGTTTTTTGTTTTTCTAAAAAAAGCTTTTTTTACACTGAGTGACTTTTCAATGTTTCTTCATTCAGAAATTCTATTGGGACATTCTATACACCCAGCAAAAAAAAAAGAGGGAGGAGAAACAGGCAATATTCTAGCCCTCTTGAAGTTGATCTTCTAACAAAAGAGTTGAAAATAATCAGGAAAATGTGCAAATGAATGAGATCATTTGGAATGTGACTAACGCTGTAAAAATTAAATGGAGATGCAAATGAAAGAGGCTGGCAGGGCAGGAAGCTTTTGAGAAAGGAAACCATTTGTAGAAGTGAGATTCGAGCAGAAACCTGAATGACACGGCGATAGTCATACAGACGTAAGAGAACACGACACTATTCAGTGGCCCAGGAATTGTGAAGATCCTGACTGGGGAAGTACATCCATCATGAGCTTGAGGAGCAGATAAGAAGTCAGCAGAAGGGGGACCAAGTAGTAAAGACGGGAGGAACAGAGGCCAGACAGAGCACACCATGCAGAACCCAGGAAGAGATAGCAGGTGACCCTCCCCAGGGTAGCCATAACATAAACTTGGCTTTAGATGGCATTTCTGACTATTGTGTGAAGAATGGTGTATAGAGGAAACAAGAGAAGAATCGGAGAAACCTGGCAGGTCTCTGTGGCAATCCCATGGCAGGAAAATACTTATGTGCAGCTAGTGCCAAGAATCTAAAAGACTTGGCCTATATTATTTAGACAAGGTTGGCTAGACTTGGGGAAAAGATGAACCAAGCACCAGGCACTTATGGGAATGATAGGAAATGGCTCTTTGTTTTCAGTTTCTGGATCAGGAAATTGAGGTTCAGATCACATGGCTAGAAACAATGAGGGCCAGGATCTGAAACCAGGACTGCTGGGGCTCCAAAGCTCCTGTGTTCTCTCCATTCTTCCTCCTTTTAATGGAGCTTTAGCTCTTGGCGGCCATTACCTAAGAACAGGTGTGTGGGTTTGTGAATTCCCTGTATGCCAACTGTTCCTCATTTGGGGAGGAAAAATGAAACTCTCACTAGTTAATGCCACACTGTTTATTGATTTAGGCAAATGTTGGCAGCTCCAATTCATCTTCTGAAGGGTAATATAATAAAGGCCTGCATTATTCTGTATCTTTCTCTGGGCTCTGAATATGTCACCCTCCCAAGTCTCACAATCTCTCCTATGAGTAATGGAAATAAACAAAGCCTGCCATTGACACATGAGGTGGCTCATCTCTCTGCAAACAGTGACTCCAGGGAGAGGAGTATGGCAGAGCTGGAGGTAGAGAGTCCTGGAAAGTCATGCGATCTTGTGCAAGTCACTTAGCCTTGCTGAACCTTAGGTTTCCCATATGAAGAACAGGCTACCACCCTTGTCCTAACAATCTCAAAAAGTCCAAGCCAAATCACACAAGGCACTGCACACAAAATTTACTCATAAACTGCAACACATGGCTTTATTTTCAATACAGTGATTTCTATAGTATTAAATGAAGGACGGTAAGTACGGACAGCCACTCATTCATTCAGCAAGTATTTATTGGATCTCTTCTATGTGCCAGATACTAGTAAGTAGGAGTTGCTAAAATAGGGGTATATTCTCCCCAGAACTTACAGTTTGGTGAGAGAAAGAATTGGCAAATATATCAACATTATATAAAATTTCTCCCTGTTAGTAGGTTTGTTTCAAGGAATATGAAGAGTGATAGTAAAGATCTGAGAAGTCTCTAGAAAAATGACTGAGCTGAAATTTGTAAAATGTAGAGAATCAAGAACTTCTGAGGTTAGGAAACATGAATAGCCAATAAATACATGAAAAATATTCAACATGATAGGCCCTTCAGGAAGTGCAGATTGAAACAACATTGAGATTCCATCTTACTCCAGAAAGAATGACTACCATGAAGAAACCAACCAATAACAAATGCTGGTAGGGCTGTGGAGAGAAAGGAACCCTACTGTACTTGGGGAAGA
>PVIC010028046.1:0-23480 GCA_004025085.1 Thryonomys swinderianus
TACCAAGCCTGTTTACCAGCAGGCTTATTGTTTCTGTTTTAATGTTTAAGTCTCGTATCCACTGTGAGTTTAGTTTTGTGCATGGTGAAAGGGATAGGTCTAGCTTTAGCTTTTGGCAGGCTAGAGCCCAGTTTTTCCAGCAACATTTGTTAAAGAGGCTGTCTTTCTTCCATTGGGGATGTTTGGCTCCTTTGTCAAAAATAAGGTGGCTTAGTGCATCTGGAGTTGTTTGATGAGATACATCAATAGGCATGTCACCTAAAACCCACCACCAGATGTGGCTTGTGATGTGCCACTAACTGGTACAGCTTTGATTTGAGTCTGCAAGGATCAATAAATTATTTAAGTATAAAGAAGGTGTTGTTCACTGTACCATGAATCTCCAGGGACATACCACATTTTATATGACAGATTCATTCCTGAAATGTTTTAAAATATACATATGGGCATGTTTTCATGATAAGGCTATTATTTAAGGTAACAAAGATGTAATGAATCATTCAGTTAAGTAATAACAAGTAAGTACATCACTGTTCATAACTTAAGACCCTGATTTTGTCTGTTTAACTTTGAGAAAAATATATTTTTGAACAGCTCCAGACCAGAAATACTTGTCTGAGAAAGAGTACACCGTGATTCATTTTTTTTTTTTTTTTCTTTTTGAGACAAGGTCTCGCTTTGTAGTTCAGGCTGGCTCTGAGCTCACTATGTAGTCCAGGCAAGCCTCGAATTCAGCAATCTGCCTGTCTCTGCCTCCCGAGTGCTGGGATTACAGGCGTGAGCCACCATGCCCGGCACTGTGGTATGTGGTATTGATTGTTGGTGGGCGTGAGTCTCCACGCCCAGCATTGTATGTGGTTACTGGGGATTGAATTCAGGACCTTGCGCTTCCAAGGCAGGCACCAGAACCATTGAGCTAACCCTCCGGCCCCCATGATTCATTTCTTATCCAAATTTCTTTCTGGTGACTAACAAGTTTCTATTGAATTTAATATAAGAGTGCTACCGAATACAAAATGCTGAAGGACTGCTGGAGATTCAGCTCAGTGGTTGTAGCTCCTGTCTCATAAATGTAAAGTCACAAGTTCAATTTCTGGTAGCAATATATACATATACATATACATATACATATACATATACACACACAAAAAAATCTTGAAACAAATCCCTATCAGATGTTACTGTTTTAAATTTCTTCATTTAAAGAAATAATAGATAAATTTAATGACCTGTAAGGTTTTTCTTAACTCTAAATTTCTGTACCTGTTTTCCCTAAATCCACATATATAAAATATTGAATATCATACATTTTGAAAGCAAAATACATGGTACATTAATAAATAATTAGTATTATATGTTATTCAGGAATGACTGCTTGATTTTTTCTCCACTACAATAATTTTAAAAAATTGTACATTACAATAACTATGTGTGTAGTCCTCTACTCACATTTAAGGACCACTTTTTTTTCATTCTATTTATTTTAGACAAAGACAAAATACTTCTGTGGAGTTAATAAAATTATCTAAATTTTAAAATTGAGCGATTTGTGAAGAAAATTTTCCAGTTTCATTTGTTACTATTTGTTTACCTTTCAATGTATTCCTCTACTTTTGTGTAAATTTTAAATCCTTTCAAGAAATTTACATAAAATGTAATATAGAGTCTGACTTTTTTCTATAGTATTCACAGCTTTGAAAAGAACAGTGTGTAAAATTTTACATAATTATTGTGTGATTACTATAACATTTTAAATGATTTTATACATCCTCTATTTAAAAAAAATATAGCCAGTCGATGTAATCAATCATCTTCGTGTTTTTTTTATATCATGAAGATTTGAAAACTCGCAATTGCTTTTTCCCTCACTGACACACACAATAACTTTGGAAATTGCTAGGTAGGGGCTTGGGGCCTCAATTCCTCCACTTTCACAAGCTTCTCAGGCTTACGTGGTTAGGATAAGAGCCTCGGAATGCCTTATATACTGTGGATTCCACCAATTCCAGATCGGTGTGCAAGAAACAGATATAATTACTCTTTTCTAGAGAAGAAAGTGTCTGTGACACTTCCCACAATAACGAAATATGAATACACTCTCTCACCATTTGACTTTTTAAAGACAAAAAGTATTCTTAAAATCTGACGGGTTTGATTTCCTTGTTTTCTTTCCTTCCTGCATGCCTTTCTCCCATAGTCATTTTTAAAAAATTAACTGGAGAAAGTGGAGTTAGCGTAAAGCATCTCAAGGGTATTTGAGAGTTTCCAGTTGCTGGTTGAAATACGCTTGATGATAACATGGGGGAAGAAGTACAAAAAGCAGGAAGCGGTTATCAAGTGGGAGCACTGCGTGTTGAACAGCGCAAGAACGCATCGTAAGTTTTAAGCTACAGCTTCCTTCTTGCTCATTACTAAGGATTCTCAATTTAAATCTGTTTCCTACTGTCAAGGCACTTCAACCTGTCCTCTAATCTGAAAGCTTTTTGCAATTCTTCCATAAATGTATGCTACCTGTGCACAGTAAAGACAGCTGTAAAACTGCATTTCCTGTTCTTAAAGAGCAACTAGTGGGGAGTTGCAGGGAGGGCAAGGGAATGGGAAAAAAATGAGAATCAAGATGTGCCATGTGCTGGTACAAACCCTCAATGTTCATTGTCCTCATAATGTATATATAAAATGTACTAATATAATCAATTATAAAAGCAATCAGAACACTTGTGTTCTAAATAGTATGAGTCTGTGGTTTCACTTGGACTCCAGCAAACTGGGCATGGCTCACAGTAAAATGGTCTTGCTTTCATGTTTGAAAAGCCAAACCAGGTAACACTCTGTCTTTTTAAAATCAAGTTTATTGGTTTTAGAAGAGGATATAAAAAAATGGAAAGACATCCCTTGTTCCTGGGTAGGGAGAACCAACATCGTCAAAATGGCTATACTTCCTCAACTACTATACAGATTCAGTGCAATTCCAATTGAAATCCCATCACCAAACTTCATAGAGCTAGAGAAAATAATTCAAAAATTTATCTGGAACCGCAAAAGACCTAGAATAGCAAGAGCAATTCTAAGCAACCAGGACATGGTAGGGAGTATTATGATCCCCAACTTAAAACTGTACTATAAAGCCACTGTGATTAAAAACTGCATGGTACTGACAAAGCCAAAGACCTGAGGACCAGTGGAATAGATTAAAAGATCCAGAAACAACTCCAGATACACTAAGCCACCTTATCTTTGACAAAGGAGCCAAACACCCCCAATGTAGGAAAGAGAGCCTCTTTAACAAATGGTGGAAAACTGGGCTTTAACCTGCCAAAAACTAAAGCAAAACCAATCTCTTTCACCGTGTACTAAACTAAAATCACAATGGATTTGAGACTTAAACATTAAAACAGAAACAATAAACCTACTACAAAACAGGTTAGGTAAAACTCTTGGAGACATTGGCTTAGGCAGAGACTTCATGAATAAAACCTCTATAGCACCAAGAACTAGCAGAAAGAATCAACAAATGGGATCTCATCCTACTAAAAAGCTTCTGCACAGCAAAAGAAACCACTGGCACTGCTAAAAGACAACCAACAGCATGGGAAAAAAAACTTTACTAGCTGTTTGTCAGATATAGGGCTATGATCTACAATACATAAAGAACTTAAACAAATCAGTACCAAGTTTAAAGACCCGATTCAGAAATGGGCATTTGAAATGAACAGGCACTTCTTAGAGGCAGAAGTCAAAGCAGCCAAGAAGCATATGAAGAAATGTTCAGCATCACTGATCATTCGAGATATGCAAATGAAAACAACACTGAGATTTCATCTCATTCCACAAAGAATGGCTGCTATTGTGAAATCAACCAGCAATAAATGCTGATGAGGCTGTGTGGAAATGATGGACTTCTCATTGTTGGTGAAATGATAGACTTGTACAACAATTGTGGAGATCAGTGTGGATATCCTCAGAAAACTAGGATTAGAGGTCCCATTTGACCCTGCTATTCCCCTGCTAGGAATATACTCAAAGGAATCAAAAGAATCACATTGTAAATTCATATATGCACCCATGTTCATGGCAGCTTAGTTTGTGATAGCTGAGTGTTAGAAAAAAAGCCCAGATGCCCACCAACTGGAGACTGAATAAAGAAGATGTGTGGTTTTTCTTTTTATAAAATGGAGTATTACTGTGCCATAAAGAATGACAAGTTTCATTCATTTATGTGCAAATGGATACACCTTGAGGACACACTACTAAGTGAAATAAATAGATCACAAATGTGTAAATACTGTATCTTTTCTCTGGTATGAGAACCTGTAGAAGTAAATGAGTTCTAGAATGTATGACAGACTTTGTAAAATAGGAAATATTCAAAGGGAATGTGATGGGAACATAATGAGGGGAAAGAATAAATATGATTCAGGAAGAAAAAGAAATAGCATGTATGTAAGGGGTGGGGAGCTGTTTGTGGGTAGGGATATGGGTAAAAATGAGAATTAACTTGTGTCATATACTGGTAGAAATTCCCCAATATTGAGTGTGATTGTGAACTGTATATAAAATGTACCAATATAGAATTCAATTTTAAAGAAAATCAAGTTCATTGGTAGTTTTTGGTATACATTATTTTTATATTTATCATTTGGAATTTTTACCTATACATGAACTGTTTCTGATATCACTGGCAAAGCTGTAGTGAATGATTTCAGGGAGTCAATATAGTTTTGAGTCAAATAGCATACAGGTGTTACATGTTGTTTTTACAGGGTTTGCATATTGTTTTTCTTTCTGCAAAGAAAGGAAAAATTATCTGGGGAAAGAAGTAAGGCGCAAACAGTGCTTCATTTTCCCTTATGCTTTCTAAAATGAATTTGTTTCAAAGAGCTTTTTTAACCACAGTAACATGATTTTCTTCTTAGAAATATAAAAGATAGTTATCTAAAAACAGTATCAAAATGTTATTTGCTTACCTCTCCTTTCTCCTAACATCATAACGTTTTCCCTCAATATATTATTCTGGCTTTGGAGGAGGAGAAAACTGGAATATGTCAATAATAAAGAACAGTTCTTGCCATAACTAATAGATCATTCTGTTGCAAGATGGAATTATCTCATGAACTTGTCTACCTTAACATAATCCCTGTGATAGAAGACGACTGAAGTGGTGGAAAGTGCAATATATGAAAAAAAAAACAATAGAAAAAGAGAACCCCAGCCTATAGTATGTTTTTCAGAATGCTTGGATATTCTTTCCTCTGGTAAATTCTTCCCCAAAGAATAGATTTGAAATTTTGGAGGTACTATGTTTTCTCTTAGGAGCAGTAATAGTATTACAGTGAATTCTGTAAATTTTGCTGCCATGGATTCATGGTTGTTTACTGCCAAAAATTTCATATCTTAGAAAATACTTAGGTTACAATTGAATAGTAATTGTTAGCTGCAATACCTGAATATTAAAATATTCACCCTAACTAACTTAAATGTGAGGAATATGATGTTGACATGAAGATGACTCCAGGTTAATTGTTTTAAAAATGGGTAATTTATTCAAAAGGAGGACTTCTTAGTTGAATGAAAGGTAGGATGAATGTTAATTAAATATCTGAATACCTGTTTTACAGTCCAGGTTCTAAACATGTGCAATGTATTAGCATACAGTTCTAACATCCTGTTACAGCACGGATATGACAATTTTGTAATGAGGGTTATGTATGAAACAATAAATAAGGCCTATGTTATTATAATTATATGATATCACATTGAAATCATTGGTAAAAAATTATTTTAAGGATGGCAAAGTGAAATTTAAACATCTATGAAAAATAAGGTACTTTAATTTAGTCACCTTAGCTAGATTTCAGTAGAAACACATATTTCACACTTAAAATGTTAGTGATTTCAACATTTCTCTCCAACTGAATTCTTTGTTGGTACATTTTACATACAGCTCACAATCACACTCAATATAGTGGAATTTTTACCAGTATATGATACAAGTTAATTTTTACCTTTACCTGTATCCCAACCCACCCTACAACCTCCTACATGCTATATACATGTGCTTTCTTTTTCACTTCAAATCATATTTCTTCTTTCCTCTTATTAGTTTCCCCTACCATATTCCCTTTGAGTATTTCCTATTTCACAAAATCTATCATACATTCCAGAACTCATTTACATCTACAGGTTCTCATACCAAAGAAAATACATGGTATTTACATATCTGTGATGTATTTATTTCACTTATTAGTGTGTCCTCAAGGTGTATCCATTGGCACATAAATGAACAAAACCTGTCGTTCTTTATGGCAGAGTAATACTCCATTTCATTAAAAAAACCCCACATCTTTCTTCTCCATTCTCCATGATTTCAACATTTATAATATTTCTTAATTTTCTTTTAAACTAGAAGGGACTTTTAAACTTTTGGTGCCGTCATTAAAATCATAGTAATGCCAAAAATTTAATTTGCAAACTAAAAGTGTAAAAAAATCCATGTTGGTTAATTTCTTAATTTTCATTTAAAAGTAAAATATTTTGGTAAAGTTTGAATAATGTGATTACCTTCCTAATAGAAACATTTATTAAAATTTATTAAAATTAGAATGAAAGGGGGTCGGGGGGTTATCTCAGTGGTTCTGGTGCCTGCCTCGCAAGTGCAAGGTCCTGAGTTCGATCCCCGGTAACCACATATAATGCTCAGCGTGGAGACTCACGCCCACCAGCAATCAACACCGTATACCACAATGCCGGACGTGGTGGCTCATGCCTGCAATCCCAGCACTCGGGAGGCAGAGACAGGAGGATTGCTGAATTTGAGGTTTGCCTGGGCTACATAGTGAGCTCAGGGCCAGCCTGAACTACAAAGCTAGACCTTGTCTCAAAAAAAAAAAAAAAAAAAAAAAAAAAAGATTAGAATGAAAGGTTAGTAAAAATTACACTTTTGCAAAACGTTTCAATGCATAATGTAAACATTGTAATACATATTTTATTACAAAAGTAATGTTTCTCATTTTGTAATATGCAGACATTAAATGCCACCATCTCTTTCTATCAGTTTATTTTGGATTATCAACTATTGCTATATTCTCATTTTCTTACTATACCTCTTACACTTTGGAGACACTAATCATTCAGGGACTAAAACTTCATTGGTTTTCTAGAGGGGAGAAATATTTTAACTTGGTCTTTTCAGTGCTGCATGTCCAAAAGCATAAAATGATTGACTTCCTATGACTGTCCTTTCATTTGTATAGATGTAAAGGAATCCCAATCAAAACACTAATGGGATTTCCCTCAGAGCTAGAGAAAGTAATCCTAAAATTCATATGGAGTAAGAAGAGTAGTGAAAGCAATCCTGCTGAACAAAATTGAAGAAGGTGGGATCACAATCTCAGATTTGAAGTTATACTATAAATCTCTAGTGATTAAAACAGCAAAGTATTGGCTTAAAACAGGCATGTAGATCAAGAAAATAGAAGAAGCAGAAACAATGTAAAGCTCATACAGCTCATTTGAACCTTGATAAAGGGCCCAGAAACACACTGGAGGAAAGATACTTTCTTTAATGAATGGTGCTGGGAAAATTGGCTGTCTTCATGCAGAAGATTGAGCCTAGAAGCACATATCTCACTATATACTAAACTAAAATAAAAATGGATCAGAGATATGAATGTTAAAACAGAAATAATCCACTGGAGGATAAAATAGGCACAACTCTTGAAGACACAGGCATAGGCAAGGGCTTTTTAAATAGAATCCCAGTGACACTAGAAGAAATACTGAGAATCAACAAATGGGATCATATCCAGTAAAAAAGCTCAGCACAGCAAAAGAAACAAACAGCAGAGTTAAGAGACAATCCACAGGATGGTAAAAATATTGTCAACATTTTAATAAGAATTAGAAGAGATATCATTGCTTTGGTCTGTTGCTTTATGATTTCATTTGAGAAATAGGACAAATTTTTTCTTTTAATGTGAGACCAAGACTTCAGCTTCCTGTTATTATGTAGATTTGCTCTTTCAGAATTCTAGTTATTTTGAGTTCTTATGTCATTTGAGGTCTACTAAATGAAGTGCCGCTTTAGTTTTCTTCAGTTTGTTTTTTTGATATTCGCTTGGTCTATATGCACTCCATGGATTATCTTTTTAGGCTTCAATCAATTGTTAAATTATAGGAAGAATATTTTTCTCATATTCGATCACTTCTTTTTCTATTTCTTTCTTTTATTCAATTTCTAATGTGCCAAATTATATTGATTTTTAAAAATAAAATTATTTTAAAAATTGGGCTATTGTTTTCTTGTGATGAACTACTATTGATTCAGGTGTATTAATTTTCTCATGAATTGTTGGGTTCACTTTACTGTCATTTTATAAGGCTTTTGATATTTATTTTCTGATTGATACTGTCTAATAAGTTTATGTATGTATGTATGTATGTATGTATGTATGTATATATGTATGTATGTATGTATTTAGAAGCAGGGTCTCACTTTGCAATTCAGGCTGACCTTGAGCTCACCATGTAGCCCAGGCAAGCCTCGAACTCAGCAATCCTCCTACCTCTGCCTCCTGAGTGCTAGGATTACAGGTGCTAGCCACCACGCCGCCCACCATTTGGTATGTGTTACTGATTATTGGTGGTTGTGAGTCACCACACTTGGTATTGTGTGTGGTGACTGAGAATGGAATTCAGGATTTTGTGCTTGCTAGGCAGGCACCAAAACTACTGAACTAAATCTTTGGCTCTTTAATTTTTTATTTTAATGAACGTTTGAGGTTTTTTTTTTTTTTTTTGCTTTATACAACAAGTTTAGTTTTTTTTTTTTGTGGTAGTGGAGAATCAAACTTGGCTCTTATGCTTATAAGGTAGGGATGGCACCACTGAACTAAATCTCCAGCCCGGTAAATTTGTAAATATTATTTCACTTTAAATTTTCAAAAATAATTTATATAGAACTTGAATTATTTCTTCATTAAATATTTGATAAAAAGGTAAGGCATTATCTAATGCTAAAATATTCAGAAATATTTTTAATTATTTGTAATGAATTTGCTCATTTCACCATCCTCACTGGACTTACTGTAGAAAACATTTTAATATTTTATTATCCTTTTAATGTACTTAATTTTAATTATTTTACTTTTATTATTATCAGTAGTGGGGATTTGTATTTTTTGTTTCTCTTAAGCAATTTAATTAGTACTTCCAAACAACAAATTTTTGATGTGATGGTTTCCTTTTTTTTTTCTTGTTCATTTCCAGGTTTCTTTACATCTCCCTCTCCCACTCTCTCTGTTTGTGTATTCTCTCTTTGTACACTTTCAGTTTAATTCCATCTCTTTTTCTGTTGCTCTCTTAGGATGGTAGTATAGGACTTTGTTTTTAATTTTATTCCTCACTCAATTGTCTTCAGCCTCTTAGTTACCTTTAACTATTTTAATTGCTTGAGTTTGTAGTATCATTCAGTTCAGAATGTAATTTCTCTGATGATTTTTTTCTTTGATCTTTGGATTATTTAGTTTTTTGCATTTCCAAGTATTTGAAGATTTTAATATTATTGTTAAATTCAGAATTAATTTGATTATTTTATTTTAGCTTTCATAAGTCTTAAACATATCCTACTTGTTATGCATTATTCACAGAAGAGTTTTATTTCTACTTTACCTTTGCTAGTTAATCCTTCCAGAGAGCAGTTGACTGTATCTTGGTGTAGAGACCCCCAGGACCACATGCCTCTGATCATTACAGAAGTTCCAGTTTCAAATTCCATTTCCTCAGGTTACTCATTTCATCTTTTTCTTCACGTTTTCCCCTGTTGACTTTCTTTTCTTCTGGTAGCACTTATTTAGCACTTCTAAAATAGTCACTTTTTATAATCCTTCTATCATATTTCCACAATGAATCTGATGAATGCTTGCCTTAATATACAGTTTAAGAAAATAAATGCAAAAGAGTAATTTGCTGCCCTCCCCTTCCTCTCCTCTCTCTCTCTTTGCTTCATAACAATTATCTAACAATGACCTAAGTCATAGCTTGACATTTATCTCCTGTAGATGAATTGGGCGCAAGTACTACCTAAAATTAGAAATGAAGGATCTTTTCTTCAATACTTATTGAAAGTTTAGACTTAGAATTTGTAGTACCTTAAAATCAAATATAATTTCCCATCCAGAAAACACTCAATTATTTTTCTCGCTAACCTGTTGACACCGGATTTTAAAAAGCAATTCAGAACTCTGTGTTATTAAGGAGCGTAGTTACAGTACTTCTTTGACTTTCCCGTGGAATCCGGGACCCCAGGAGAATTTCATTCCAGGACTTGGAGGCTTTATTACAGTTAAAGAAACTTTTTCAGAAATTCTGGTAAATAATTCTTTTGAGAGGATTCAGGGCCTATGAAAGAGAAACATCTTATTTCCTTATCACTAGGAAGCCCAGATATGTGTTAACTAGGCCAATTTCACATTTAATAAAGGTAATTTTACTTTTTTTCTCTACTTTATTCCTTTAAGAATTGCCTCACCACTTGAAAATTATAAATTTACTGTGCTATAAGTATCTTTCATTGTTTTTGAACTCTTGCATATTTTTTTTTCTGGAACAAGACTAACCATATAAATACATTTACTTCACTTTCTTCAACTTCCGTTTTCTTTTCTGTTACAAGGAAAATAATAATTTCATAAAGACTTATGAAGAATAAATGAGAAAACACATGTAAAACATAGAGTAGTTATTTATTACATAACAGCTTTCTCTTCTACCTCACTAATTATTTATTTGGGTCACAAGGGCTTTGTTAACTTCTCTGTTCCCCGTAGTAGTAATCTAAATGATGCCTCGGAAAAGTCTAATACCTTAAATCAGTGATTTTAAAGTAGTTATTTATTTATTTTCCTAAGCTCTTACAAATACAATGCCATTTTCCCCTCTAACAAGATTTTTTTACTTTACTCAGAAATCCCTGAGGAAAAGCCTCAGGAAAGCTAATTTTTATTTTTTTATAAATCTACTAATTCAATGTTTCATTCTTTTGCTGCCATTTTCTAACCTGTCAGACACATCTGTTTTGCTTTTACTTCAGTGGTTTCTCTGCAGGAGTGTACTTTTTGACATGATTATCCCAGCAATCTCATTTTCAGCTCCTATACTGGCACCTACCTCCTGAAATGCCTTAAGATACTTTATAGATTTTTTTCCCTTAGTGATTCCTGAGAGACTGCCGTTTCTCTGGGAAAAGGGCTAAATTAAATAATCTACTAGAGTGGCTACTTTGTATATTCACTTTTGTTCTTAAATGAAAAAAAATTATACTCTGGGGCTCCTTTGTAAGGTACAAACTTGCATCTTCCTTCAGGAGAGAACTTCGAGCTATCTGAAGTCTTAGGCACTTAGCTGACAGTACCCCTGAGCCCTGATGGATTGGCAAATGCCGCAGCATGTGTGTTTAGGTGATGGTGTGAGCTTGGACACCCTTTGGATCTGAGAGGATGCATTCTTTCCCTGAAGAGGGATTTTTCTCCCCAAACCCAAAATGTCTGAGTCACAGTTGTCTTACCACCTGGGCCTATCAATCCATTGTCTTAGAAGACAGGTGACATCTCTCACTTCAGAACAATTTCATAGTACTTTTAACCTTATCACTGTAATATCATTCACAATGACAATCATTTGCTGTTTGCCCGCTGCCTGATAAGTTTTCATAACAATTTGTATTTTTATTTTTGTTCAAATTAGAGCAAATACATAGGATGAGTCTTCAAAACATAGTATAGTTTTTTATCTTCAGTATATAGCACAAATTCTACTCCGTAAACAAATAGTTGCTGAAGCATGTGCTTAATTTGGCAGCATATATACTAAAAAAGTCTTTACCGATTCAATACTTGGAGAAGTGAGGTAATAGGAAACAAATAAACAATGTAATATATCAGTACATGAAGTCATAATGTATTTTATTATAATATTAAAAACAGGGAAATAGTTGGGCAAGCAAAAGAAGGTTCTAAAATAAGAAAATGGAAAGGAAGACCTGGAGAGAGATAACTGAGGTGGAAATTAGGAAGAATGGAGATGAAGAAGGGTTTACAGTGTTGTATAGATGTGTTTGACCAAACATACTGGTGGTCTGGAGGATTTTAAGGCTCTGCTCTCCATTGTAACTTAGAGAAAATGTAATTTACATAGTCAGATAGCTGCTTTGCCAGGTCCTTCATGCTGTTCTTAGGTAATTAAAGTTTTATGTATCACATACTCCATAAAAGTGTAATTTTACCCAGTACTGCCATCCAATTGTAGTTAGCCAACAGTCAATATGTTGAAACATTGTGTCGTTTTGATGATGACTCTGTACAAAAGGGAAAAAAAGCCTTCAGAGAGAAGAACAGAGGTTAAGACACCACTTGCTTAAAACAAGGGGAAAAAAAGAGGGCAGAAAAGAATATATATATTCTTTTGTTTTTTTGAGGCAGGTTCTCACCACGTAGTTCAGGATGAACTTGAACTCACTATGATTCCCAGGCTGGCGTTGAACTTGCAAGGATCCTCCTTTATTGGCCTCTGGAGTTCAGGGATTACAGCAGGCAGGGCATATATTTGGTGGAAAAAAAATTAGGACATAGAAACCCTGGGTTGTGTTCAGAATTTTCCAGTTCTCATCAGAGTACCTTAGACAAATCATTTAATCTCTCCAGCTTTTATTAGTAGAACTAAGATGTTGGTGCCAATTTACATACACTAAAACTATGGAATATGTGTAAAAGAGATCAGCAAATTTGAGCATATGATGTCAATATTAATAGTTTTTGTTTTTTCCCACTGTGAAGCTTTCTTTTAAAAAACTTGGAGAAAACACATAAGCGTATAAAGACAAAAGACTAAAACATGCTTAGATAACCTTTGTGTTAGAAATTTTGTATTTTTAGTAAATGTATTCATAACATAACATAAAATGAGTGTAGATTTAGTGCTTCCTCTTCCTTCTAGTTTAATTTCTCTATGGTTTCATGCTTTCCCACAGGCAGTTTAGAATGTCACATGTACTTAGAGTAGACATGTTGTACAGTGAAATTGCCCAAAATATTCATGACGACCCTCGTCTGAGACATAAACACTTCTTCCCTGCTGGTGTTTTCAATAAAACCATATTATTTCAAGGAAAATTACTTGCACTTAGAGTACGACAAAAAACATGCCCCATGAAATGGCATATAATGGAAGTATTTCCTTTTGGTACATGAAGTAGAATATTGGTACATTGTATGGAATATATATATACATATATATATGTATATATATGTATACATGAATATATAGGCATATATATATATATATATATATATCTCAGGGGGTTATTTTACTGTGTGAAATGAAACTAATTAAGTTGTCATTGAACTCAGACCTACCAATTCTAAGCTTGCTTTGCTAACAGGTTTCCCGCCCCACACCCTGACTTTTTCACTTAAAATGTCCAAGGTGGTTACTCTCTTTCCACTAGTAATTGTTTCATTATTCTTGTTGATTTCTTATTTATCTTGTTTCCTCTATTGAGAAAGAGAAGTCACAGAGCAGAAGGTTGCTTTGGAAAAGTCATTTTCTGGCCATCAGACACAACTGTCTTGAAATTAATCTAGTAATAACATAATTCAGATTATTTTTTTTCTCTGTGGTCCCCTCTGTGAAACAATCTTGAAAATACTCTTCATCTCTTTGGACAGTTTTATACCTATTCCCAGAGGAAGCAACTTCCTAATATATCAACAAGAAAGGTAAATTCCCTCATATAGTTTCAAATATATATTCAGAACTTTAATCACTTAATTATTTATTGTCATTAAACTTATGAGCCATATATGCATACTTTTAAGGTCAACAGCTGCAGGTATCTGTTTTTGTAAATCATGCAAAGTAACTAGAAAGATTTTTAATTTTTTTGGAAAGGGATGAATTTTATTGTTATAGTTATCTCAAGGTTCCAAGCAAATGTAACAAAAGTAAAATAAGCCTGATAAAGTACATTGAGTTGAATTAGATTCAATATATTTCCTAACTGAAGCGAAATATGAAACTTACAAAAGTAATATATTTTTTAAGAGAATACAGTGATTTGAATGGAAGAAAGATCAAGAATACTTGTCCTGATGAAAGTTACAATTGATAAGTTGCTGTCTATATCAGAGGCCATTAAAGTATGAAAGTATAGTATAGAATTTTATTATATAGTACAGAATTTTATTCTTGCTTAGTGTGTGACACAGGTGTGCAAAGCCACTAGTCTCCACAACTCCATTATGTTCTCAGTAGAACTGAAATTAATACTTTATCACAGAGCACCTCTTCAGTTTTTGTTGTTAAGGGTGTTATTTTAATTAATTTATTTTTATTAATATATTAATCATTAAAAACAATAGCAGGTCCGCCGGGCGTGGTGGCTCACGCCTGTAATCCCAGCACCCGGGAGGCAGAGGCAGGAGGATTGCTGAGTTCAAGGCTTGCCTGGGCTACATAGTGAGCTCAGAGCCAGCCTGAACTACAAAGCGAGACCCAGTCTCAAAAAAAACAAAACAAAACAAAACAATAGCAGGTCCTTACAAGTGCACACCCCACACCAGCAGTTGTTCAGAATATATTTGGCTTCATTACACTACCTTAATAGACAGTTTTTGTTCATTTCATTTCTTTTCTTTATTATGACTTCATTGGGTATGATGATTTACAAAGTGGTCATCTTTGGGAAGTGAATGATCATGATCTTTGGCTCGGTGACAGTTGGGGTTAGGCTATTGCTATGTATTTTAGCCAATGGCAATACTGTTAACCTCCACCTTGTACTTTCAATGCTGTAATATGGATTGAAAGTATTAAACAGATGACAAGAGGCCAGAACACAACACTTTCTAATTAAAAACAACAACAGGAAAATATCTTTGGGTATCTAATGTATATTGGACAGTTAAATGTCATTGTGATTTTATTGGGGTCCAGCCAGGGAAAGGGTGTACGTACAACCACATGAATTATACCCACTGAGCACTCCCGTCTTTGGTGCATATTTACAACTCCCCACTCATTTCACACCACAGCTGAAGCTTGTTTCTGCCATCGAGTTTTAAATAATTCAGTGAAATTTTTGAGGAATAGGCAGTGTTTTGCATAATTTTGAAGCTTATTCGCACCAAATGTTGCTGATCAGTAAGAATGCCTCAATGGGATAGTGAAAGTTTCCTTTCAACTGAAATTGAAAACAAATTTATTATACTAAAAGCTTAAAAAAGACACACTCACCACATGGTCATTTCACACCTAATACAGTAAAATTTTGAAGGGACTTCCCAATACAACATTAAAAAGAGCTCTATCTTATGGACTTTGCTTCTGAAGGCAAGAAGAGTAAGAATCCCTTGTAGTTGCTAGATTTTACCATTTACTTTAAAAATAATGTTTCATTCATTCATGATGTTTTCTTCTCACTTTAATATTTATCATTAAAGTTGAATATTTCACAAAATACTGAAAATAATAAAGATTCAATCTGAACATTCTTTATATAGATTTTTTTTTTAATTTTCAGGGTAACAGAAACTCACTTTTTTTTTTTTTTTTTGAGGTAGGGTCTCGCTTTGTAGTTCAGGCTGGCTCTGAGTTCACTATGTAGCCTAAGCAAGCCTTGAACTCAGCAATCCTCCTGTCTCTGCCTCCCGAGTGCTGGGATTACAGGTATGAGCCACCACACCCGGTACTGTGGTATGTGGTATTAATTGCTGGTGGGAATGAGTCTCCATGCCCAGCATTGTATGTGGTTACCGGGGATCGAACTCAGGACCTTGCGCTTGCGAGGCAGTTGCCAGAACCACTGAGCTAACCCTCCGGCCCAGAAACTCACTTCTTTTAAAACACATGAAAGATAACCGCAGCACAAACGTTAAAGGATTATTATTGAGAACAGACAACCTAATATGCCATGACTGCACATAAAGTGTTCTGACCAAGAATGTAGTCCAGATTTAGAAAGAAGAGAAAGAAAAGTATCAAGAAAAAATAATATGTCAAGGGAGGAAACACTTCTAAATATCTTCATCAGAACTCTAGCATTGGAGAATCCATGAACTTAGTGTCTTCTTCATAGAGGACTAGAAGAAGTGGCTGCGGTAGATGGAAAAGAAACACCCAGATTCAGTTCTGCTCTAAATCCAGGAGTCGACGCTGAGATCTGGGGAGCTCTGAGCAAAGAGCTATCTCCCGGTAGGTGGGATGATCAGATCACCATACCCGATGACAGACATGACCAGCTGCTGCTGATTCTGCTCTTCATGAAATCCCGTCAAGGGGTCCAACGTTCGCAGGAAGCTTAGAGTCTTGAAATGGATGCGATGTACTTATCGAAACCGTCTGCTTCATTTATGCCACCTCTCATTATTTATATCTATTCGCTACTAGTCACATTTTCCTATTTATGACTTCCCGGGGGGATTTTTCATCAAAGGTAATGCTGAGCTCACCTCCTCTTTTGGCGGCACATGATTTCTTGCATGACGTACATTCGGAAGACACGCTATGGTGCTTCTCGTGATCTACTTGTTTCCCAATAATAAAACTTATGTATTTATATCTGTATAGGAACTTTTTAACAATGACAAAAATATGGCCAGGTATGCCTCTTTTTTTTTTTTTGCAGTTTCTGTTTTCTTGGATTTATCCTACACGTATATATTATATTTCATGAACACACTAGGAAAGGCAATGCTTAGCTTATGGGAAAGGAGGAAGGATCTTTTATAACTTCATGAATAAGCTGAAGCTATATCTAAACATAGTAGGCATTTAAATTTTTATTGAATAAGATGGTAAAATAATATTAGTATTATAAGTAACTATCATAATATCTTTTTTCCAAAAGAGATGATTTTTGCCTATTTTTTCTTTCTTTCTTCTTTTATTTTTATGACATCAGGAATTGAACTTGGGCCCTTGTTATTCCAAGGTAGGCACAACACCACTTGAGATAAATCCCTGGTCCCTGATTTTGGCATTCATATTAAAGTAAAGAAGATAATCTTGTATTAAAGCCAAAGTCCTTTCTGTTTGACATCTGAATATTTGCATGAGGAATGAAGGAATCTCTAACTGGTAAAATTGTTATGCTGTTATTACAAGGATGGTGAATTAGGGAAAGGAAGCAGAAGACTGTTCAACTTTCTCAAAATGGGAATTTGAACAGTCTTCTAAGGAAATTTGGTGTGGGAATATAATGAGGGGAAGGAATAAATATAATTCTGAAAGAAAATAAAAGAGCATGTACATAGAGGGTGGGGAGGTGTGGGTGGGTGGGGATATGTGTAAAAATGAGAATTGTGTCATATATTGGTACAAATTCCCCAATGTTATGTGTGATTGTGAGATGTATATAAATTGTACCAATAAAAATTCTTTAAAAAATGGGAAAATCTATGTCTATCACCTCTTACCACTTAGACATCAGAGAGAGAGAGAGAGAGAGAGAGAGAGAGAGAGAGAGAGAGAGAGAGAGAGAGAGGGCACTATCTGTCCCTACTTGACTCCATCTACAGCTTTTACAGGTAAGATGGATCTCATTCTCCTATATCTTTGCTTCTGGAACCACATATTTATTGATAAATCTGTTAAGAAAATATCAGAATAATCTTTTCCCAATTTTAGGGTGAAATATGCTAATAATTTACTTGGGGCTACTTTCCATCCCACTTGTGATGACTGAGTCTAAGGGCATTGGGCACAGAAGCTAGATTTGGACACTGGTGCTTCTGTGTTTTAGGAACAGTCTTTCTTACCTGCAGAGCAGCCCAGGTCTTCCAGGCCCCTTCACCTTTTCAGGTAGCAGCTCATGGGACATAAGCACCAGGCTGATTTTCTTCTTTATGCACTATGTGTGGGAATCTGGGATACTAGTTTCTGCAACATTCTCATTTCTTTCTTCCTATCACATACTTGTACTGCAGGTGTGGTTGTGCTATAAACAAGATGGGGAAAATAAATGGAAACATCTTAACTTGGAGGTTTTTCATTTAGGTTTCTAGGAAGGTAGCTTTTATTTGGAGAGGTAGAGGGCTGTTTGAGACAGGGCATCACTGTGTAGTTCAGACTGGCCTTGAACTCACTGTGGAACCCAAGCTGGATTTGAATTCATGACGATTCTCCTGCCTCAGCCTTCTGAGTGCTCAGATTGCAGATGTGTACCACAAGGCTGATAGTGGCTCCTTTTTGAGAGACACATGAAAAATGAATATCCTGTTTCTATGTACTTGTTTCATATTGAATCTGAAAGAAGCGCTAGATAAAAGAAGACTTGGCTAATGAGTTCAAGTGCGAATGAGTTGAAAAAAAACAACTAGGGTTGTTAATAAATATTTACTTTTCAATGTATCATGTAAATATACTACATACATTATGTATATACAAACCACCACACTAATAAGCTTTCTAATACATTTTTAATCTAATGAAAAATATTTGGAAGTGGAAAAAATCCATAATTTTAATTCAGGTCTGCCATCAACCAACTCTGACTTAAAGCCAATATCAGATTACTTGAGATTCAATACTTTTATTTATGCAATGTGGGAAAAACACCTGCCTCAAAATAGGCTATCAAATGAAATGAGACATGTGGATATTTTTGAAATGTTTATGCAATCATGAATGACAAAGATTATAAAAAAAGAAAGAGAAAAAAGTAGAAATTCTAGGGAAACCGCTATACTCAATACCATGGTCTCTTATTTCCTCATAATGTCTCTCCCCACATCCCATTGATTTAGATATGAGTCACTCAAGCATAGCTTTCAGAAAACTTTAGGAATTATATTTTATAAAGTCCTGAAAAAGTTTCAAATTAGTCTTTTGTGGTTTGTGTCTTTACTTTAAAAATAAAGATAAGATGGTTCTGATCAACTAATGTAAAAATACAACTTTCAATAATTAGAAAAAGTATAGTTTCTTAAGATGATGAAGAATCTCTGCAGTCAGCTACACAGAAAATTCCAAATTATTAAAATGAGTTTTAATAATCCAATTACATCTTATTGTCAAGGAAAGTCAATGTTATAAAATCATAATATTATAATTAGTAGAGGAAGCAAAATTATCCTACATGATAATCTCACTAGACTTTATGAAGCAGTCAATAAAGAAAAGATCTGCTCGAACATTTATCCAGCTTCCTGATCTTGATTGTCTAATTAAGCAACTTGCATCGTTAATCCAAGTCAAGCGATCGATATACTTTTCAAATGTAAAACAGATAATCAACTGTAGCAGACTCGAATTTATTACAACTGCAATGTCAAAATATGCCAATATCACACAGGTGATTAGAGGAGGTTGGTAGATCAGATTTCTCTGTAAACATTGTCCCTGATGTGTTTCCTTGCTGTTCCATTCCTCAGTCCTGCCTTGACACACAGAGCTGGCTGATGTGCATTTGTGGAAACAGAAAAATAGTGAAAAGAATTGAGGTTGCTGAGCCTTCACTGAATTTATTGTCTTGGATGTTCAGAAGTGATTCCTTTATATAGATAAAGACACAGGCCTACATTAATAAAACATTACATATTAACTTCTACTACTCCCTATCATTACAAAAAGCAGAGAGATACACAGTGTAAAACTTTAAGTCCAGAGTCAGAAGAGTTCCTGATATACCACAGTTGAGTATATACTTTCTGCCATGCACACAGCACCACTTTATCTCCAAACTGTTTTTGTTAATGACTGATAATTGTTTCAGGATAAAAATCAGATATATATGTATTTTCATGGCTGGAAGGAAAGAGAGAAGTTATACTATAGATAGAGACCATCACTTTTCCTTTCAGTCTAACAGCCAATTTAATCCCAAGACTCCTCTTTCATCAATAATATTTAGAAAGGAATTCAAGACAGTGGTCAGTCTAACATGTGTTCCTGTAATAGTGGGGCTAGTTCATATTTTTTTATATGTACATCTTAGTTTTGCTGCAAGAGCCCAGGCCGCAGACAGCATACGAGGTTGAGACCCAGGTTCCACCTCCCTATTTCCAACCTTTTGTTCTTTTGAATCTCATACTACTCTTAGGCTGTTCCAAAGTAGTGACCATGGTATAGGCTTCTTCCTACAGGATTCAATGCAGACTTTTCCAGTTGCCGAAATCTAGGACTCTGTTTACTAATATGTAGAATTCTTTCTGATGATGGGACACAGAGAGATGAAAGGCAGAATTTTTTGCCTTCCAAGTGAGGTATGGTTGCCAGGCAGGGCTATATTGTGGGTTGCACGTGGGCATGGATAGGGTAACAGTTGCAAGTTGGAGCAATGGGGAATAGATTATGTATGGCAAGAGGGTGATATTAGCTAGGTTTCTTATCCTTGTGCATTATCTAATTTGCATAATTCCCTAGGCCCTAGGTCATAAAGGATGTCCACAGTATCCTGGTCTTGGGGCAATTAGGGAAGGTGGTTAGTCATTTCAAGTGTTGAGATCTGATAAGGGAAGGGGCTCTGGTAGGGCCTTAGTCATTTGGTTAGTGGTGCTGATGGGCTTCTAGTCAAGTAGTCAAAACTAGGTCAAGTCATCAAGGAGAGAAAGGAAGGAAGGGAGGGAGGGGAAAACAAACAGTATTCTAAATACCTAGTCTCCCTTCCCTTTTTCCTTTCATAGTGCTCTTGTTCATTTGGAAGTTGAACATTTTCCTTTATCTTTTCATCAACTATTTTTGTCTTACTAATAAAAATATAGGATTTGTTCTGTGTACAAAGACTAAGATAGGCAACAAATATGCACAAGTAGCAACCACTTCTTTAATAGTATTATTTTCAAGCCTTATTTTTGTTATACTTTCAAATTTATTAAAAATAAGTATACTTTTAAAAGTAATTCCTAGATCTTTGCTCTTTGAAAGAAAGCTTACGTAGTCTCCAATTTATGCAAATTTGCTTTCTCTTAATTGGAGTTATTTCAAAGAAGTTCAAACAGTGCTCACAAATCAAGTGAGAGCCATATTTAATACACTAATGTAAAATGTTGAGTTATGTTGGGCCAGCAGACAATAAATGCTCCCCTTACAAATATCAGTTCAATGCTCTGCTAATGAGTTCACCTCTATTATCTTTCAGATTGCAGCTCCATTGGCAGTGTTGTAATACTAAAGATAATTAGTGCAGGCTTGTCAACTTGATTTTTCCTAATATTATGACCTTTATTTTATATTATATTTTTAAAGGATTCCTCAGAGAGAACAAATCACTTTGCTGGCCAGGCAGACACTATTCATTCTGGCCTAACAAAAGCATAGTTTAATTAAGAAGCATCCTGCCATTTGTGTACTCCAAACTACAATTTAGATGTTGATCTCTAAATGCTAAGATTTGTCAGATTCAATTTCTCTGTTCTAATTTCCTATCAGAGTAAATGTGATACCAGGCATGGATCCAATTTCCCTCTCCTATTAACATTTATATTGACAGAGTTAATGATTTTATTATAATCTTTGGCTTGCTGCTAAACAGCAGTCATCATAACCCTCCTGTGCGTAGTCGCATATATGACATAAATTCATTGTCCCAAGAGAAAACACAGCTGATCCTATTAAGGTTACTTTAAGGTGATCAAGTTGACTGGCAGGAAGTCAGAGATGTTCAGAAAAAGGATAGCAGTCTCAAATAAGAAAGATGCTTAATATCTTTTGTATTATGCCTATATTTTGTACTACTTTAAAAATATTCTAGTGGATTTCTAAATCTCCTTTGGATTTGAGGCAAAATTAATAATATCGAGAGGTAGCATTTATCTCTCAACTTTTGTGACTCAAACTTCTCCATTACTAATATAGTCATCTCCTTGATTCAGCTGCAGTTTATGTACTAATTTATTCCTCAAA
Organism: Thryonomys swinderianus; assembly: GCA_004025085.1. Classification (NCBI taxonomy): domain Eukaryota; kingdom Metazoa; phylum Chordata; class Mammalia; order Rodentia; family Thryonomyidae; genus Thryonomys; species Thryonomys swinderianus. The sequence goes on from PVIC010028046.1 coordinate 21,892, forward strand.
TATTCAGGTTGTGGTGAGTTTTAAATCCCTCTTCATGAATAACTTATTCATTGTGCAGGTGCACATGAATTTGTTGTACAGTTCTTGAGTATGTTTGTTTTAATGTGTTTCTTCTTTATTTTACAAGGCACAGACACATATCTCTTATATTTCTCAAGGGAAATAGTGTCCTCTAACAGTATAACAGTAACATTTTAGAAACTTTTGCATCAAAATAGAACCTGGGTATTTTATTGTAAAATCTTATTTTGGCTTGTATCTAACATAATAAAGGGATATTTAAACATACTTTTCCATTTTCAGTAAAGAAAATTTTCAAAAAACAAAGTTTGTTTTTGTGTTCAAGTTGTAGAATAGTCATATTCTTGCACAACTAAAGTGAAATGCAGATGTATCAGTGGAAAGTAATTATATTTAGTATCCATATACTGGATCTATGCAAATTTCTTGTCAACACTTTAAAAATTATATGTATCGTCTTAGACATGTATGACTAAGTTGGTTTGAGTGTGGTAAACCAAATAGTGATTTCACAGACCTTTAAATTAATTCCTGGAAGCCTTGTAAACTAGAATCCTGCTAATAAGAAGGATATTAGGTGAGCAGAAAGTGATTTTTTTAAAGGAAGAGAAACAGATAGAGGGTGAGAAGCAGAGAGAAAGAAAGCAGAATGAGTGAATACTGTACCCCCGCCATTATTAAGTCAAAAGAAAACTAATCATACAACATTACACTTTGGATGAACTATGCCAACCATGCCAAATGTTCCAAATCCTCTTTCACCTGCAGAAGAGTGGAGGGTGAATGCATGTCCCTCGAAGTAACCTTTGGAAAAGAACCATTTAGACATTCTGTCATCTATTCACACACTGGTGACAAAATTATAAAGTAGAGACATTTACCCTGCACAGTATTTAAAAGGAAGCAATGCGGACTAAGAATTATACAGCCCCTCTACAGAACTGCAAGCCTCCATCTCTAGAAGTCAAGGGAAGCCTCTTGGATGCAAGATTTTTTTCTTCATCACTTTTTTCTCTAGCACAAGAAAGAAGAGTACCTTCCCCTATGCTAATCCCAGAACATCCAATAAAAGTCATGATCATGGAAATATGTGTGGAGATTTGTCAGAAAACTAGGACTAGGGGTCCCATTTGACTCTGCCATCCCCCTGCTAGAAATATACCCAAAAGAACTTAGAAAATCACAGTGGAAAGACAGATGTACACCCTTGTTCATAGCAGCTCAGTTCGTGATAGCTCAATCTTGGAAACAACCCAAATGCCCATCAACTGGAGACTGGATAAAGAAGATGTGGGATTTTTAAAAAAATAAAATGGAGTACTATTCTGCCATAAAGAATGACAAGATTGATTCATTTATGTGAAAATGGATGCACCTGGAGGACACGCTAAGGAGTGAAATCAATAGAGCACAGATAGGCAAATACCGGATCTTCTCGTTGATATGAGCACCGGTAGATGCAAATGAGCTCTAGTAGTATGACAATCTTTTCAGAATGGGAAATTTCCAAAGGAAATTTGGTGTGGGGATGTAATGAGGGGAAGGAATAAATATGATTCTGAAAGAAA